>JAJJID010000147.1:0-84252 GCA_022204955.1 Macrophomina pseudophaseolina
TTACCTTGGAATTCCAGAGCAAACTGGCACACGTAATGGCCGGACAACCCATAAGCACTATTGGTGCCACCATCCAGGCCGCCTTGCAGGCCAATTTTCAATTCATCGTGATCAGCCGAAGCAATTGCACTTGCTCTATTGATATCGATGCCCGGCAGAAAGGCTCCTGGTTCGTGCAGGGGGCCTCACTTCTCCAGCTGTAGCCCCTTCATCTGCTTTCACACTCACCTTGGGCACAAAGCCTGAAAAACCATCGACTGACAACCCCTGAACGCCTTTTACGGGCTTCAAGGCTGAAGCAGCGTGGAGATATGGCTAGTGCGCAGATAAGCCTCCGCAGAGGTGAGGCTTCCTGAAGGTAATCATGGTATAGTTCTTCATCCAGAAAGCTGATTCGTCCATCCACTATATACGAAGCAGTTCTGCAATTAAACTCGTCCGGTAAGCTAGCGGAAGCCAAGTCAGGCCTTTGAAGATGCCAGCCACTCTGACTGCCAAGCGCTGGCCGGCCTGAGTCTGGGAACGCCTTCGGGGATTCATGGAATCCGCTTCACAGGAATTCCACGAATACAGATTGGCGGTCTATCAGCGGCGAGCCAAGAAAGGCAGCCAATGCGTTCAAGTGCTATGCATACTCTGGGGCCGGAAGAAGTAAATGCCTGGTGTTCATGATAATTAAACGAGATTCCAAATGTCCACCGTAAATGGCCACATGCAGCAGATGGCCCAAAAACTCCACGATAATACATTAAACAGCCTTGGGGACACAGACTCATCTTCCCATGGAGTCCAATCCCCATTTGCAGCTTCTCCTCTATCGAAAGAGACGTATCTGCTCGTCATTCCTAGTCGTCCTCACTAGACAACGGACCAAGGCTAGGCGGGCAAACTTCACGCTGTCCGCGGAGCCAGCTTTTTCGTGTGACGCCACGCGCCACCTACCACGCGTCCCCTACCACAAACTCCACAGCCCCAGTCTGACTCTTCACAACAACCTCCGACCCCTTCTCTCCCTTTACCGCTCTGACCCACCCACCGATCGGCCCATGCGTTCCCTCCCCCACGACCTGCAACCCTTTTCCTCGAACACGCACACTCCCGACCCGCGTATCCGCATTCACTACGCCCTCCCACTCCTCCGGAAAATCAACCCTCACTTGCCCAACCGCCGACGAAAACTCGGCTGACACGTTCCGCCAGGCCTCGCCCTCGCGCCCATGCAGCGGCCTCAGCACCTCAACGATCGACTGCCCGGCGCCATTGCTCGAGCGGAGCGACGAGCGCTTCTCCGCATCGAACGGCAGCGCGGTGACGTGGATGCTGCCGGACCTGCTCTCGAAGCTGGCCTCCTCGCCGAGGACGTACGTGCCGCCGATAGCGCCTGCGTCAGTCCGGACGGCGGTGCGGTAGACGCGATCAGGCAGGCCTGCATCCGTGGTCGGGAAGACAGCTGTGACGGAGCCGGCGGTGGAGCGGGCGTCGAAGACGGCGGGAAGGGGCCGGGCGGGGTCGGCCTTGCCGGGGACGACGGCGACGTCGACCATGCCGGCGGTGGTGCGGATCTCGAGGAGGTCGAGGAGGGCCCAGGAGCCCGTGACGGCGCCGAGGGCGCGGCTGATGTGGGTGCGGCGGCTGGGGATGGGGGCCTTGGAGTCGGCGCCGCCTGCGAGGAGGTCGAGCGTGAGAGCGTCGAGCGACAAGTCGAGCAGGCGGTGGATGTCGACGGAGAGCCAGTTGGAAGTGATGTCGAGGGAGGTGAGCGTGGTGCCAACGGGGAAGGAGACGAGGACGTCGACGACGGTGCAGTCGCGCTCATGCCAGGCGTGCGAGGCGTCAGAGCTCTTACTGCGGATAAGCAGACCCGTGTCTGACTTTACGGCGGTGACGTCGGCGTGGGGGAAGTTGTTGGAGATTGTCACTTTGGCGCGGATCTTAGTCTCATGCTCGTTGGTTGCGGGCACCAAGCTGATGAGTCCGCGGATGTCATGGTGTCGTTCGCGGTACGGACGGATTTGCTCATCAATGCTGAGCTCGTTTAGATTCTCAAACTCGTACTCTGAGCTTCTCGAGTGAAGCTTCTGGCAGTATTGTGGTATGTGGGGTGTACCCATGCCCGGAGGCACGTTGGGTTCCACATGGCCCTGCGTTGTATAGCCTTTAGCCGTGATTTGAGGCTTTCACTCTCATTAAACGGACAAGTACCTTTCGCGACGTTCGGCCCCATGCGGCTGTCAAAATGAGCCAGATCAGGATCGCGTGAGCTGATACAATCAATAATAACCTGACGATCTTGCCGCGGGACCAGGGCGTGTTGGGTCGATGATGCAAGTGTACAGCAGCCGGGAGGACACCTGCCTCTTCCAGATCCTTGGAAGGGCCGCTGTCGTAGTCATCCAGCTCATTAGAAGGACCAGCAATGGCATTCTTGTCAAGGGCCATCACGGCGGGGTAGGCCGGCGGAGGGAGGGGAGACTCGAGCAAAGGGGTGGTATCTGTCGACGCATCGGGAAAGCGGTTGTCTTTCATAGCGGAAGAAGCGGAAGGCGGAGCATTCGGATCAGACATTTCTTCAGCTCACTCCAGGATCGGTGAGGGGAATGGCGAAAGTTACCGCCGGCTGCGTTCGTCGCAGAGAGAAACAAGCTCGAGTGGTGATGTTCCTGGCGGCCGGGATCGGAGTCACTGGCCCGCTGTCCGGGAGAGTGCGGGTCTATCATCGACGGCGGTCACCTCTTATGACGGGCGCCGAAAAGTTGTAGCCTGGGGGCACCAAGATATGCGATGCGCTGTCCTTGTTTCTCTGATCACGTCACAGGGCGTGGCAGGCAGCCGCATAACTTGCCGCCTCACTGGACAGCGATAAGCAACCCCGCACTTGAGGGTTGCGCGGAATGCGGCATTTCGCCTCAGGCCTGCCAGCCGTCCAGTGCGACATGAACGAGTCCGGGAGACAGGAAGCGAGCGAGCTGGACGGGGAAGGTTGTGGCTGGGAATGCCTTGGCGAACATGTACAGGGCTCGCCCCAGGCTATGCTGGGCACTCACTGGGCGCTCGTTGTGCACGTGCTGTGGTCGTGGCCATCCACCTCAGTGGAATCCAGCGAAAAGCGGCCTATAACTTGGTCCGGAAGAGCGGACCGGCTTTCGACATGATTTGACACGGGCTGATTCATTAGACATACCCGCAATGTATTCCGGGTAACGCCATCACGTGCGAAAAGAGACAAAGTCTAAATGATTGGTAGGCTAGCGTCACTGCGGTACACAAGCTGTGAGCTATTTTAGGCTTCCTTCAGCTCGACCTTTCTAGTTCTTCGCGACATCTTTGACAGCAGCATGTGACAGCAAGTCTGTATTTACTATCCGCTATAGGGTATATGGTATTTGGGTCGTTCAAACGAGCCATTTGCCATAAGATTGCAACGAAGCGTGTTCGTGAACATACACATCAACATGAATAGTACTTTCAGTCCCTACGTGGCGCCACCCATATGCATTGCCCCAAGATCCCGCTAAACTCCAACGAACCCATACGCTTAACTCAAAGACACTGACACCGATCGGCTCTTGCTCCGCCGTTCCCAGTCCGGCCCTGGCTTAATGCCAAACAACGCCTCCGTCCAACTCCTAGGCGTAGGTGGTGGTGTCGTCGTCGAGCACACCTTCGCCTTTGCTGTGCGCATCTCCAGCTTCTCCAGATGCTGGAATTTCGGCAGTTTGGTCGCCTCCACAAAGTCCTCATACCGAACCCAAAACAACGGATCCAGCTGCAGGAATTTAGCCTTCTCTTCCTGAATGATGTTGCTCTGCTTTTCTGGATTGTACCCTTGCCAATTCTGCCGTTCGAACAATGGGTCCTCCGCGAGCTGCGAGATGTCGTATGTCTCCAAGAACCCATGTAGTTGTTTGGCCGACACCGGCTTGTGCTCCCAGCCAGCAAACTCTTGCCTGATGTCGAGTTCTGGTAGTCCGAGAATGCCCACCACTTGGAAGCTCATCATCCACAGTTCGTCCCTCCGCGCCTCTGGACATGCCGGATCGATATCCGAATGTCTGGCGACGTGAACCGGGAGGAAGTTGTACTCAATTCCGCCCTCTTTGGTTGCAAAATTGAACCGCAGCGGCCGATCTGCGCCTTTCTCACAAGCACGTCGTAACGCTCGTGGCAATTTCTTGAGCCTTTCTTGCCGTTCGCGTTCAGCTTGCAATCTTGCACGCTCAGCTTCTTCCGCTGCCAGTCGGGCCTTTTCCGCTTCTTGCCGGAGCCTCTCCTCTTCTGCGCATCTCTCCGCTTCCCTTCTCTCCTCTTCCTCTTTCCGAGCCTTTTCCGCGGCTATCCGTTCAGCCTCGAGCCGACGCTCTTCTCTCACATGTTCTGGAGTATCTTCCTTGATGGGTTCCGGTTCCGGTTCAGGCTCAGCTTTCGGTTCAGCCTTCATGGGCTTTGTTGGCGTTGGGAAAACCTCTGATCTTTCCTGCTCGGGGGATGATGGGTGTGGTGAACTCCGAATCGTCTTCGACGTGTGACCGGTCTTCCTCCTGACGTTGCGAGTAGGACCGCGCACCTCATCCTCATCATCGTCGTCGGACGCGTCCGGGGAGGAGCTTTCGCGGGATTGCCGGTTGAGCTCTCTCCGGGAGATCAGGCGTTTCTTGGGTTTGGTGTGATTGTCTACTGTGCTGTACTTATTTGCATTCTTTTCAGATGTCCTACCGCGGGTTTCTCTTTCGTGGGCTCGTCTTGAATTTTCATGATCCATAGCTCTTCTCCGCGGACTCCTTTGGTCCGTCCGTCTCATTTCCGGACTGCGTACGCGCTTCGGTTTGGTCTTTGCGCGCTCGTCATATTTCTCCTTCAGCAGATCGCGGACCGGTTTCCAGTTGGGCCCTTGAAATTCCTCGGCAAATTCCCAGTACGTAAGCCCATCGCGATTTCTCCGGGTAGGGTCGAAATCGTCCTGGGCCAACAAAAGCCTGATGACATTGAGATGGCCTTTCTTGATTGCAACAAGCATCGGTGTTTCGTTGTGCTTCGCGGGATCGCGGTGGTCGGCAGACAGTCCAGTTGCGAGCAGGAAGCTCAAAATCTCGTCATGACCACCACGTGCTGCAGCCACACCACATGCCACATTGGGCATGATCCCTGATGCAAGAAGTTCGTCCACGGCGCGCTTGTCTCCTTGCTCAGACTTGATGCGAAGAACCTCGGCGTTGTACTCGTTTGGTAACAGAGTCGGGCCCACCGATTCTTCCACGCTCTTTGGAGTACCTTTCTCCGACTCATCCTCAGACTTCTCCTTCTTCCATTCTGCCACTGCCTTCTCCAATTCAGCCTTGATCTCGTCAGCCTCATCGATGGTAGGGTCGAGAAGGGCGAGTGCCGTTTTGAAGTGCTTGTTCTCGTACGTGGGATCCACACGCGCCTTCCAAAGGAGAAGCTTGACAACCTCTACGTGGCCGTTCTGCGTTGCATCGATGAGCGGTGTGTCGTGATCTAACCAGTCGTGCCCGTCTGTAGCACAACCCTTGTCAAGAAGGAACTCCACAATGTCATCATGCCCATTCAAAGACGCTTTTTGAAGCGGAGTCACCCCAGCATAATCTGGTGCGTCCAGTTCGTCTGGCGATGCTTCATAGGCATTTTTGACGGCGTTGAAGTCACCTTTCTCGCAGCAACGCAACAAACGAGTAGCTCCAAAAGCATCCTTCTTCTTCGCCGGTGGCATCGTCCGTACTGGGGAAGTCATTGACCTTGTTGCTCCTCTCCTCGGCCTTGAGAGGTTTGGAACATTGGACTGAGGGTGTGGGGACGAATTGTTCGATTCCTCGCTGTCATCCGATACCCAATCCTTCTCTTGACGGGTATTCTCACGTCTCCTGCGGTTCTGGGCACCTTGCACGATCGACTGAGTGGATGCGGATCTTCTGTGCACTTTGATGCCAGCTGCAATGGGGGAGGCTGGATTCCTGGCGTTTTTACCCAAGGCTTCGGTCTTGTGCCGTTGCCGCGGCGGCTCTGTGTCGTTTTGGTTCTCCCGAAGCTTGCGTTTTCGCGTGTCAGCGGCCGAGGAGCTCCTCGCACGAGCGTCGTTTCCAGCTGGAGGCGAATGGGAATGATTTCGAGCGAACGACGCGCTCTTATGGGAATGGTCATGGTCACTGGAAAAGGCAGAGGAGGCCTTCCGGCTCGTGCGGCCATTGTCGTGCGATTGAGCACGCTCACGGCCGTCGGTGCCATTGCGTTTGGACTCTGGAACGCCGTTTGGGGGTGGTAACGCGTGAGGGCTCTTGCGCGAGGCGGCGTCTCTCGCGGAATCGGAGACGGACTTAGCCGAGGGAATGTCGTGCATCTCCTTGTCGTCATCATTGCGTTCGTGTTTGATTACCTTCTTCGGCCTCTTCGTCTCATCGTGCTCGGGTCCCGACAAAACGACCGTCTCCGCTTCCGATTCATCCTGCTCGGCGTGAGCATCTGGCCCGTGGTTCCCATTTCGAGTGGCAGGAGCCTTGCTGTCCTTGTCTGTGAGTGGAGGGGATGAGGGAGGTGCTGGCGAGCGGACTCGATCGAGGGAAGGCTGCACCGACTGCGGCTCTCCGTTGCCAGAAGGATTCGGCGGCGGCAAGTGGTCAGCGACAGCAGCGCTACTGCTCATCACGGACTTTGTATCACAGGTGATGCCTGCCTCATGCTGGAGGGGGCCCGGGTGAAGCCTGATGACCGGGGGCGCCAGTTGCTTAGCAGACCGGTGCGCGTCGTGTGCTCGGCGGACGGCGATCCGGGCGTGCACTTCAGCCAGCTTGCCGCGCGAGAGCACGTGGGTGGGTGGGTGGATGGACGGCGTGTCCGGGGGGTGTCGTGGTGGCGGTGGAGGGAGGTGTGGTGAGGAAGGAGCGGTACGGGAGCAGGCGTGGGAGAGATGTGGGAAGGCGAAGGCGAGGAAGCGCGACCGCTGGCTGGAGACAGAGAGGAGGCGGCTAGCACGGGCCGGGTGCTGACATAAGGCAGCCCGCTGCACCAGACGGGACTGCTCCAAACCGCCGCGACTCGTGATACCGGGCGTCGAGGCGCGAGCTGCGGCCTGACTGACAGCCGGACTGACGCGCGACACGCTGGCCGTCTGCCTGCCCGGGAAGATCACCTTATCGCCACCCTGCCCCTGAGCTGCGCGCAACAACGACCGCTGGCGCGCTTGCGATGAGACTGACTGTGCCAGCGCGAATGGGACGCAGTGAGGCATTAACGCTCTGGGCCCCCGCTGAACAGCACTACGAAACACCGCAGAGCCTTTAGCTTATCACCACCCCCAGCCCCAGCGCGTGTCCGGCATGGCCTCCACGCACCTGCACCCGACCCTCGCCTTTCTGGAGCCCGCCCTCCTGCTGCGGTCCCTTTTCCTCACCGCAGCCTCGATTGTAATCCACCGTGTCCTCTTCGCTTGCGCAGCCCGCCCACCGCTGCAGACCGCTAACGCAGACGCCTGGTGCCAAAGGTGCTCGCAGTCTACGCCGTCCCAGCCTTCCGCTCCCGCTTCCTGGCCTACGGGTCGCGCGCGACAACTGCCTCCGCAGCCCCAGCCTCACGCCCGCCCTCTGCACTGACAAGCCTGCTCGACCATCTGGCAACCTACCGCGTCCCGCACAGCTGGTTTACCCACTTCTACGTTCTGTCCGTGCTCGCCTCCCTCTTCTGGGCGGAGCAGTATGCCACCGATGGCGCCCTCCTGAAACTCATCGCCAGCAAGGCCGCCGACCATCGCACAGCCCCCATGTCTGTGGGACGCGTTCAGGTAGCCTGGCTGCTTATGCTCGCACAAGGCTCGCGGCGCCTTTACGAGTCCATCTTGCTGTCGCGTCCTTCTTCATCCATGATGTGGGTCACCCACTGGCTGCTGGGTCTGCTCTTCTACGCCGCCATGTCGATTGCTGTCTGGGTCGAGGGAGCACCGTCTCTGCAGTCGTCTGCTGAGAGACAAGGACCCGCGCAACCGTCGCTGGACCTGCAGCTGGTCGCTGGCGCTGCTCTGTTTCTTTGGGCATCGAAGCAGCAACACGACGCCCACGTCTATCTTTTTGGCCTGAAAAAGTACACTTTGCCAATCCAAGGCTTCTTCCGACACATCGTCTGCGCGCACTACACATTCGAGTGTGCCATCTATCTGGCCCTGTCAATCCTAGCCGCGCCAGAGGGGGAATGGGTGAACAAGACAGTGCTGTGTGCCGCCGTGTTTGTAGGTGTAAATCTGGGCGTGACGGCAGCCGGGACGAAAGAGTGGTATGCCACGAAATTTGGTCGGGAGACAGTGGAGAGACGGGCGAGAATGGTGCCGTTTGTGTGGTAAGCAGGCCTGGATGAGAATGAGGCCTAGTGGCAAAAAGAGACTCTCGTCTCGTATTTCACTGCGGTTCTGGACCGGACGTAAAGTACAGACGGCGAGCAAGCTCGAGTTGTTCAGATGACCGCCTCGGGCCGTGTCGGCAAGCAAGCATGCGTCGGGAGGCGACGAAGAGAAATAATGCTGCGGGGCAGCGGGTATTCAATAGATTGAGCTGCAGCGTGAAACATAGGGCCTCTCGAGGCCTGGGACGCGCTGTATGAGAGGCGTTTCGGCGGGCGGCGACGTTGGGCTTGGCGACGGCAGCGCATGCCTGCTCTTGCTGCACGTTGAGATTAATTAAGCGCTGGGGAGGCCCGTGTTTAGCTTCGCAGGTCAGACAGCACGCCGGCGAGGGATGCGGTAGGCGAGTGCGCGGGCGCGGAAAGACGGAGGCGATGGCAATTTCGCAATTGGAGAGACTTTCTGGAGGAGGCTTGGGATTGCATCATGGGCCCGGCCCAAGCTTCTCCCCAGCGCAGCGCATGCGAAAAGCTGCAGAATTATCGCCCGAGCAACAGCGCAGGCAAGCTCCTTCATTGACGCCTCACTTGCTCGCTCGCATACCCTCCGCCACTGCCAGCCTTTCGTCTTCCCGGCTGCACGAGCTCGTGAGCATGGCGCCGCCTTGACCGTCACCGCGTGATCATTGCCCCCAGCTTTTTCTCCGCTCTCCGCGCCCTGCTTTGCGCCTCTAGTTCTGCAGCAACCCAACACTCGTTGATCTGCGGCGGGGAAACATTTCTCTCACCCGTCTCGTTTCCTCCCCAAGCCCCAGCCCAAGCCGCACGCCGCACCGTCCTTTCTGACCGACTGCTGCCATGGCCCTTCATGGCGAGGATGCGTACTGCACGGTGAGTTGTCGGCCTGCCATCGTCGCATGCCCTGCGCTAATTCGCGGAAAGCTCGTCATGAGCGACTCATACCTCCCAGGTGCGCAGCCAAGCTCCCGCCTCGTGCCAGGAAGCTCTGGAAACGTATAGAGCTCACTGCAGGTCTAGGTGCCGCCGTTCTTGCCCATTCCCTCCGCGATGGAGGCACGAAAAAGAAGCTTGCCGCCCTCGTCACGCTGGACACGTTGTCGGCAGACTCGATTTCGGAGCTCAAGGTAGCCATTGACCCGCCATTGGCCCGCCATTGGCCTTTTGGACAGTGCACACTGACGACTGCGACAGGAGCTTTACGACTATGTGATTCCTGTACCGCGCGTGGGCAATCCCAAGCCTGCCAATCTTTACCTGATGAACCGTGCCGACCTCGCCTACACCTTCACCAAGATCGCTCTGTGGCGCCAGCTCCAATTCCGCAAGCTCGTATACATTGACGCTGATGTCGTTGCTGTACGAGCTCCCAATGAGCTCTTCGACATCGAGGCGCCCTTCGCTGCCGCTCCTGACAGCGGCTGGCCTGACTGCTTCAACAGTGGGGTGATGGTCGTGAGCCCAAACATGGGCGATTACTGGGCATTGCAGACGCTCGCTGGAAGCGGAGACAGCTTCGACGGTGCAGACCAGGGCCTCCTCAATCAGTACTACGAGCACAAGGGCTGGCATAGGCTTAGCTTCTTGTACAACTGCACCCCGAACGCCCAGTATCAGTGGGAGCCAGCATTCAAGCACTATAAGAGCAGGATCAACCTGGTACACTTCATCGGCAAGAACAAGCCTTGGTTGAAGGACTCTCGCTACGGAGGTGGCGCCGGCGTCTACAACGAGCTCGTGGCTCGATGGTGGGCTGTCTATGATCGACACCTTAGGGTGAAGGTAGGTCGTGTGAGAAGCATGACGTGCTGTACTTGCTAACACTCACCGAAGGCAGAACATGTTGACACCAACAAGGTGCTTCAAGTCGCGCCTAATACTATCCAGCCCGCTGCGCCCAGTGCGCCGCACGTCCAGCCAGTCCCTGAGACCGGAGAGACGCGTCCGACTACTGAGATTCCGTTTACTGAACCTTCTGAACCTGCTGAACACCCTGAGCAACAGTTCCATGCTCCGCCTCCGCCACCTGAGCCAGAGAGAAGTTTCTCGCCACCCCACATGGAGTGGGATGCCACTCGGTAGGCTCTCTTTTGTTGTGCGTACCAGCATTACTAACTAGTACCAGTTCGGCCCCTCCAGTGGAATCCAGACCTGAAGCCGCAAACTTCCCCACGCAGACTTACACTTTCAGTGAGGACAATCAGCTCTTCAAAGCCCCGGCAGCATACCCAGAGCCCCCGAAGAATATGTACTACGAGGTTCCAAAGGAGAAGCCTCCGCCCAAGGATGTCCCTAAGCCTATCTTCCCTTGGGAGCAAGAGCGTGCAAGGCCGAAGCCGACTCGTGTGTTCGCCGAAGACTTGCCCGCTCCAGAGCGCGAACCAGAGCCTGTCGCTACTCCTACGACCGATACGTCGGTCGCTGCTGTGTCCGAGGGCGAGGGCCAAACGTCGAGAACGTCTCCGCCATCTGCGACTCCCAAGACTCCTGAAGACCCTTGGCAGACATTTGGGCAGACAAGCGCGAATGCATGGGACAGCGTTCCAGGTATCGAGCGATATGTTCGTGCTGTGATGGGAGCCCAGACGAAGAAGTCCAAGCCTGGCAGCATCTCCCTTGAAGGACTGTCGAAGCCTTCCGACCTTCTTTCCCCCACGGGAGAGGGTTCCAGCGGGCGGCGTGAGAGCCTGATCTTGACTGACTTCCCCACAGCAGTTGAGAGACCCAGCCTCCCTGTGACTCCCGCACCAGTGCGACGACCGACCTTCTGGGGCGGTGAAAGGGATGCAGTAGGCGAGCTGCCGGCCGCTGAGGGGGTGCCTTCACAAGTTGAATGGGTAAGCGGCACGTTTAATTGGACATGTCCAAAATGTGGCTTTCATTCTCGAAGCCTTGAAACTTTTCGTCGCTCGCGTTCTCCTCCTCGTCTGCCATCCTCTCGTTCGTTGGACACCTCGCAGGCCTTGGCTGCAACGGCAGCTGCCTTAAGTGCACCTGCTCATACCGCATCCACAACGGAACTGCCTGCCCACCTTGCACCGGTCAAGTCTGCCAAGGATGTCGAGGACGAGAAGCGAGACGGCAAGGGCGGGGACGAAGGTGCTGAGCTTGCTGTTGTCTCTTCCAAAGCATAATTGTTCGCGCTTCACCCGCCTGTATACTGAAAGCTGACCAACCATCGTGAATAAAAGAACCCCGAAGAAAGACTTGAGACACTACGTCGCTCGTCCCTTCTTGAACTCGAGCATCTCAGGCAGGCTGCTTCCGCCTCGAATGCGCCTCAGCGAGATTTGCCGGAACACTCAGTACCTCGCCCTCATCACGACGCTCAGCATCACAGTCTTCCACTTACTGGCGGTGCGAGCCCTCAAGGTTCGGGCGAAACTGCGCAAGACAAAGGTGTGGAGAAGGTTGGCCAAAGTCAACAGGCATTGACGGACCCGAAAACAGACGTTGCAGGGTCTGATGGAGAAAAGTCGAAGCCGGTGTTCTCGAAGCCGGACTTTGGCGCTGCTCCGGCTGGAGAGGCGGCATCGACGGAGGAGAAGAAACTGAAGGAGGACGTTCTGAGTCCTACCGAGCGGTCATGATCGGCCGGGCACCTGGCTCTCGTTACGAAGTGACGGTTGTTGGCGTTGTTTATACCAAGTCTTTCTTACCTCCAACTCGCACCACAGCAGCAGCAGTCCTAGGTAATGTCTCCTTCTGTCGAAACTGCACTTGTACCTCTACTCTTGGGCATCGTCCGTTGGCCACTGCCGGGCATGATGAATGCCTTGTGCACGTTCCTCTTTTCGGTTTCCCATTTGCATGGCTTGCGTAGCATGGCCCATTGGCATTTTTTGTTCCTTACTCTTCCATTGTCCGACATCTGGGTTTCTTTCCGGTGCTCAGTCCGACTTTCTCTCCTTATAACCTGTTTTGGCCCTGTTAAAGGCCCCATTTCGATGGATTGTGTACGCGTTTCCCTTCTATTCTTCCTGTCCCTCTCTTTCTTGCAGGATCTTTTTTGCCGGCAACGTCCAGCTACGAAATTGTCTCGTCCCTTTCCTGTATGGTAACCAGTACGGCCTCGTGGTGGCCAAGCAATGAGATGTACCATGTTACTCGCTCGACTCCTTGCAGGTTCACCATGCTACAGGGCTTCCGATTTGACCGTCGAATTATCGGCTGCAGCATCCGCATGAGGTGTGGGGTTCACCTGCCTTTTTGGGATAGGGATCGGCTGTGGTGGGAGAGTCCACTACTTGAATGTACTACGTCCGGATTTTTCGCGGGCGGGGCATTTTCCAGCTCAAATCTCTCAGGGGCCATTTCCTTTCCTCATCGCAGAGCCTTACAATTATCTGCCTTACGGGTGATATCGATGAATCTGCTGCGGGAGTAAGCCACCCGCGTAGCGGCAGATGACGGGATCAAAGAAGCGCGTGGTCAGGGAAAAGGTGCCCTCTGTGTACCTTGGCGGTATGACGGCAAGCCCTCACGCCCGATTGTGGTTCAGATCGGAAAAAAAAAAAGAAAAAGAAAATCATTCCAATCTGAATCAGAAAGCGAAGGGAAACTGCTCGTGAATTGCCAGTTGAGCTACAAAACAGAAAGCTAAGCGGGGGCACGTGGGACTTTGGCCAGTGGCTGAAAAGAAAACGTGACAGAAGTCAGCACTCTAAAGGGTAGGCTTTGCGTGTGTGGCGCATGTGTGTGCTTTTTTTGTGGGGGGGACACTGTGTGTGTGTGGGACAAGGGCTGGCTTTGCAAGGTGGTGGTGGTGCCAATGAATGCGTCTTTCTGGTCCAGCACCACAGGTCGAGTGTAGTAAGCACTGGTGCCGGGCTGGGTTGCTTTTTTTTCTTTTTTTGGTTTCGACAGTGCAGGGTTAGTATGGAGGAAGCGTTCATGCGTGAGCATACATATCTCTGTCTTCTTGGGCATGGTGAGAGGGGCAGGTATGGAGTCAGTGGCCTCGCGATGCGTGTGCGAGAGGACGTTACGCAGATGGTATGCGTATTACCCGGCTTGGGGCAACGTTTGGGACGATCAGCGGCGAGGCTGGAAGCGATTTGCCTGTGTCGGGCACGTAAGCATGGCCGTGCCGGGGGCAGGCCGTCTCGCTGGTGGTGATCGGCGGCAGGCAATTGGGGGCGTATGACCAAGTTGGATAACGCATTGATTGATGGACGCAGCGGACCGGCTCGGGGCTCGGGGTGACGCGCTGGGCAGAGCAGGGTATGGCTTCTGGGGCGCACTCATGTGGATGAGGAGGTTGAGGGTGGAAGTCATCTGGGGTGGCTCTGCTGGTGGCTGCTAGATGGTGATGCTCGGGTGGAGCACAGCAGCGGAGATCACGTTTCAGCTTCCCCACACGCGGCACTTGCAGTCCGTGCTGGTTGCATCATCGGCCACAGCTCCTCTTGTGCGCTCCCCCTCCTCTGCAACCACCCGAGTCGGCCTGGCTCTTCCCATCCTGTCGCGCAGCCGGGCATTGACGTCGCCCTGCTCCTGTTCCTGCTCTTGCTCGCCAGACAGCACCAGCGGCACGCCCAGCCCAGACCCGACGATGAGCTGGTGCCCGCCGAGCGAGGCCTCGCGTGCCAGCTGGACCGCGCCGCTTCGCCGTGCCCTAGCGGCTTGCGCGCCAAAATATTAAGAATGTTTGGCGGCCCTTCTTTCTCCTCCAGCTTGCCCTCCCCCGCCCTTTGCTTGCATGCCACCACCCGCTCCCACCATCATTGCACCGCACCGCCACCTGTGAGAGTCGCCTTATCTCCTAGCTCTGCTCGCCCCGACGCCCCCGCGATACAGCCGCAGCCGAAAGCTTCCTGGCCTTCCGTCTGGAGCTGCTACTATCAAGGTGTATCCAGTGCCATGTGCCGCCGCCCGCCCTGACTAATTGAGGCCACCTTCCCCCCTCCCATCACCGTCCTTGCTGCGAGACCAGACCCGAGTTGGTAGCGTGTAGCAGCAGCACCTGGCCCGAGTCTTTGTCCTCCCACCCGCTCCCTTCCCGTTTCGTCGACGAGCAGGTCGCCAGAGGGACACCATGAGCCCCAACCGAAGGGACCGTGACACCGCCGCACTCGACGCCAAACCGAAGCCTGCGTCTTCGCTGGGAAAAACGCTATGGCGCGGCTTCATGCTCAGCTACGGCCTGCTGGCCGGTCTGTCATGGCTGCTGCTCATGCTGCGAGACGGCGTGCTATTCCAGCGCCGAAGCAGGCGTGTCACCGAGAAGGAGCTGGCTGATGGTTCGTCCTGCCTCTTGCTTGCCCTGCCCCCATCGATTCTCCATCTCTGCCCTATTCCTACCCAGTTGGGCCGCTGTCCTTCAAGCACACGGTTGAGCTGACATAAGCGCTTTTCAAGCTCGCGACCGCCTGTGGAGCCTCTCCAGCCAGCCTATCCCCAACTTCACGCACGCCTTCTTCACCACCCCCGACGATCATCCCGTCACTTTGCACTACGTCGTCTCTGCCTGGGACGCCGGCCCCTGCCCGAATCTTGTCGTATTGCTCCACGGCTTCCCGGACAGTTGGGCCCTGTGGAAGACGTTCCTCTCAGACAAGCGCAACCTCGATCCTGAGACTGTGTATGTGGCCCTCGACCTGCCCGGCTACGGGGGCAGCGACAGTCTGGCGAAATACGATGCATACAATGTGCTGGAGGCCGTGACGAGCTTTATCTTGGGCATGCGGGAGCGGTACGGCGTCGATGGTGGCGAGGGGAATACTGTCAGTGGAGGAGGTGCGGTTGGGGCTACGGGCGCCGTTGGGGAAGAGAGGGGCCGGGTTGTGGTGGTGAGCCATGACTGGGGCGGTGCGTTGGCCAGCCGGCTGGCGAGCGAGGCGCCGCAGCTGGCCGACCATTTTGTGCTTACGAGTGTTGTGCTGGTAAGTCACTCTTCCCACCGCCTGTTGGTCATTCACCTCGTCCGTCGCGGGAATAGCGTTTGTGGCTTGGCCGTGTTTGATGTGTCATCCTTGCGTGCAGGGATTTACGTCTCGTCGGGCCAGCTGCTTGATATCAGCGTCTCATTCCGCGAGCGGAGTTTATCTACCCATGTCGAGCTTCCTCCTTTGGAATCCAGATTTGCTTTGGCTTTCGTTTTCTGTTTGAATTTCTCCGGGAGTTCAGTGCAGTGCTAACGATGCCTCCCGTGCACAGCCTAGACTGTTCATTGCGAATGCTCAAGCTCGTATTTCCTCGGTGCGCCGCATGTGCCATACCTGGACCCAGCAACCACTGAATTTCCGCCTGCTGCGGAATTCCTGGAAAACGCTGCAGCCGCTGGTCTCGCAACTACGCAAATCCCATTACATTTTCGCTTTCAACCTTCCCGACCTGCTGGCCCGCGTCTTGGGCTCCTTCACCGGCGCCTGGTTCCTCAGCAAGATCCATCGCATCGCTTCGTACAACATCAACTCGCCCACGAATGAATCGGTCATCAAGGAGGCTGCCGAGGCCCTTGCCAGCTCCCTGGGCCCGGGAATCAGTCAATGCAAGACGGCCATCTCCCCCCCGCTCTCGCCCATCCCGGAGAAGCAGGCCGCCGTCTACGACAACACGCCGACGGCTTACCCTTCGACCGTCTACAGCCGAGCCGCCTCAGCCAGCCACGCCTGGTTCCAAAAGACGCGCTACTACCGCGACGGTCTGATCCTGGGGCGGTGGACCAAGAGCCTGCAGACCATCCTCTCGCTCTCGGTGCTCGACTCGAGCAACTCGACGCTCGTCGGCTCCTCGACGGCCACCTCGCCCACCAGCGGCAAGTTCATCACCTCACCCAACCACTCCAGTGCCAAGCTGGCAGAACAACCGACCAACAGCTTAACTAACCGCACTTCGCCCGACGAGAGTGGCACGCCCCTCCGCCACCGCCGCCGCCGCTCCTCCGCCGGCCTCTACTCGTCCTCCTTATACGCTTCCCGCACCAATAATAACAGCCGCCGCTCCAGCCTCTCCGTCGGCGCCTCACTCTTTGACGCCGCCGGCGCTGGGCCCCTCGGCGCCCTGCGCGCCCCTGCCACCCTCGTCGTCGGCCAGCTGGACGTCGCGTTCGACTGGCGCCTCGGCCTCGAGGGCGTCGCGGATTACCTGCCCAAGGGTGGCGCCGTTGTCATGTGCGAGCGCGCCGGCCATTGGCTCGTAAGGGAGGAGGTCGGGCTGGAAGTCTTGAGAAGGGTGGTGGGTGCGGCGGTGGGGAGTGAAGTAGTACTTGAGGAAGGGGAGGGGGAAGAGGGTGTGGCAGGGAGTGTGGTTGTGGTGGATGGGGGCCAGGGGTTTGGTAGTGGTGGGGTGGGAGGCGTGAAGGGACTGCTGAGGGGGGTGGAGGGTGTGAAGGTTACGGTTGATAGGTAGGTAGTGCTGTCGGAGGGGTATGGTTGTTGTGGTTTTCTTCCATGCTGTTGGCGCTTATATGGGGTTGATATTCAGTTGGACTGCTGCGGGATTCGTGACAGTCTTTTTCCGCTCGCTTAGGTGGGTTCGGGGCGCGAAAGACGTGAGTGAGCGAGGGACGGAGTTGATCGTCCTGTCAGCCTCGAAGCCTCTTCTTCTATTCTCGCGTATGAAGCTGATCTTTTCATGGTTTGTAGTTCGATTAGGGCGAGTTATGTGACAATATTTCTTTTTTTTTTATTTTTTCCCTAGGGTTAGATCAACTATGGATATTGGGTATCTGATGAACAAGCCGCGTCGGTGATGGGTTTTCAAAGGAGTCAGAAAGAAAGTAACATTCCGACTATACTGTGGTGGGTTCTGCCTGACGAAGCTGACTGGTATATAGATTGCCACTTTGGCTCCGGCTTCGTAGCGATATCGAACCAAACATCTAGAACATCGGCTTTTCCCCACCCGCGTTCTAGGAAAACTCGATATTGTTACACGTCTTTTTGGAGAATTAGCATGCCGCTGGGCTGCTTCTCGCGGCCCTCATCCGTCTGATAAGCGCTCCATTTCGTGCCGTTCAAGATCTCGAAGGACTGGTTCGGAATCTTCCAGTCGTCGTGCACCATCTTGTACCCCGCAGACTCCTTTTCCGTGAAGCGCCTCGGCAGGGGCGTCTGGGTTGATATGTCTGTGGAAAAAGAAGTAATTGTCAGCACAGCAGCTCTCTCACGGCCATGCCCTTACAAGAGGAGGGAAGAAAATCAGAAGCTAAACTTATTCTCGTCAGTGAAATTCAGCACCACCCTCTCCACGCCGTACACGCTATGACTACCCTCCAGATCCGCCCACACCGCATAGTCCTCCCACCGCAGTTCCTCCCCGAACCGCTCGCCGAACGCCAGCGCGTCCGCCATGTCTGCCCAGTGCAGAGAATGCCTGCAATGTACTCCACGCCTCGCAGGGACATTTAGCTGCTTCGCGGTCTTTCAGGTTGCCAAATTGGCAATACTGGACCGAAACTGTCCGCCCAGAGCCTTTTTCTCCCGGGCTCACGCCTCCGCTGCGTCATTCCCGTTTGGAAGGAACAGCGTAGCTACCTGCATTCGTTTGTGTCGACAATTTTTTTCGAATCTGGCTGGATTTTGAAGGGAAGCCGCATAGTGCTACCTGAATTTCCGGACCGCCTTTGGAGTGGTTGTAATTGCATGGGACACGCTTGAACATCCCCGCAGCATCATCCATCAATTTCATCAGAAACCTTTGCCAATGGAGTCTGTTTCCCAAAATGCCAGAAATACCCATAGACCAGCAGCTGTGGCCTTGCTACAGTTGCCAATCCGGCCCAACAATGCGTCCTACTCAAGTGCGTCCTCCCGGCGCGTCCCCCGGGCGCGTACTTATACACATGTTGCCCATCGCCAACCCCATTTATGTGCCGTATGATTCTTGTTATCGCTTCTTCGGTGCCCACTAAATGGAAAGACAGATATCTTGCTTCAAGCCACAACGAAAGGGGCCAGGCTAAGAAAATATGCTTGGGATATTGCCGCACCATTCGCACGTCAAGGCGCAGAGAAACAAGCAACGTCGGCGTGCGGATGAGTGCGGCGGCCTCCGCAGCTTGTTCCATCCAGTCGGCACACCTTTCAAGCGCGCCTAGCTGAATTGTCCCGGAAGAGTGGGTGGCCAATGACTTATTGGCACGGATAGACGCTCAGCCCCGAATGGAAACAGGTGCTCCACAATGGCCACCAATCGTATTGGCATTGCTATCTCTCAGTATCGATGCCATGTGGCAGGGCCAGGCAGCAACTGTAGTTGTCTCAGGCCCCGGCGCCAAGGGTTGCGGCGCGGTACCCTGCCCACCAAGTGCTGCGCCGCAGCTGTTTGTCGGTACTTATGCACATATCCGCACCGTATTTTCACTTGCCATATTCCATCAGACAACACTCTTCGTTTGCTATACGAACACCCACAACCTAGAAAAAAAAAAAGAAACATTTCAAACATTATTTACCTTCACTGAAAGCCCCCTCACTGGTTACTATTATTCCTCCAGACGTCCCAGCTTTGGCAATTTCAAGTCTGGCCACCATGGCAACGGATGAGAAATCTCTGTTATTCATCATAAATCATGTCGTGTTTCCTCCCAAGCTACCCCAGCAAGCTGAAGACGCCGAGAACATCTTGAACGGGGAGAAAGTCCTTCTACGTTTGGTTCTCGACACTGCAGAACCGTTCACAGCACATGGAGATGAAGATGCAAAGGCCGCCTGGGCCTCGGTCCTTGCCCTGCTGAAGAATAGTAAGGAAGTTCTTGGGGAGACCGGGGTCTCTCAGCAAGCATTGGTCGATGTGTTGTCAAACAATCTCAAAGCTGACGGTAAGAACTGCTGAAGTATCCACCCTCAGCAGGCAGGCTCTAACGTTGAATCTTACAGGAGCCGTATTTGTTCATGTCCGAGAGCAGAACGCAGGCTTACTGCTGAGGATGACGCCCGAGGGCCAAGTCATCGTTGACGGGTTCGAAGCCTCGGCAGAGAACGGTGCTGTCATGCAGACTAAGGGAAGATTGCTCCGGACGTTCCCTGGACGGAGCGTCGTATTTCCCAGCCAACAGCTTCAGGAACCACAGTTTACTGCAGAACTGGCCGACTGGATGCACAGGCTTTGTCAGGAGCAAGTTTTGCAATGCAAACCCAAGAGTTGGAAAGCCGGAGATGATCATGCTGAAGAACGTGACACGACACACCCAGGCCTGGTTACTGAGAACCTCATGAGCATACTCGCAGCGTTTGGAGACAACCATGATACCCCACGGATCACGAAAAACGTTCGCGACGAGGTCAACTGGCAGAACGATAGGCTTTCATGGCGGAGGTCCCCGTTTTGGCTTGTGCTGCGCGTTTCGATCCAGCTCCTTCTCAATGCCAGGTTGCCGACTGATGTGGCAAGATTCCAATACAAGAACTTCATGGCATTATTCATCACCAGGATATGCAGCATGGCAACACAGCACAACGCAAGCCACGATGTTCGGATGATCATCAACGTCAAAGCGGCGAGGCGCCTGTCCAAGCTCGGCGAACGATGTCTCGACTTTGTAGAAGCTGCCACGCACGAAGCTGTGGGCCGATCTCGGGCTGCTCTGGAAATGGAGTGGTCGAGAACCCAACAAGCGGACCAAAGATCCATAGGGCCATTGCCAACGTCCGCCACTGAGGCTGATACGCTTCTTCCTTTGAAAAATAGCTCAGAGTACCTCCAACGAGTCATTGAAGATGAACACAGTCACTGGAAGCCGGCTGGGTTCGTTCCACTTGCCGGCAAGGGTCTGACGTTCGGCGAAGTCGGCCTTCCTGACCTTTCAGGCCTGCAGAATAACTCCGATATGTCGTACATACTCGTTTGCTTCGAAAACTGGGTACTTGAGTATTTGGACCAAGAATGGAGGAAAGGGAGGAGCCCATCTGACGGCGACTGTGCCGCTCTTGAAGCTATGATGAGGGGGTATGTTGCGTCTGCCAAGGCCAAGTACAATGGGGACGCCGTATCGTTTTCGATCCTCTTGCTTGTCGCTCTTGAGATTTGGCGCGTGCTCGACATCATCTGCCTAGAAGTATACCCGCTCATGGCGGAATACTCTCCGGAGATCCCGTTCAGCATTGCGGATCCCCTTCTGCTGCCGCATCTTAGTCAAATGGAGAAGCTGCACCGTATCGAAAGCCACATCCGGAACCGCAATACATCGGCCAAGATAGGATTCTCTCAAATTTTTGAAGATCCGCGTTCTACCTCGTTTTGTGTCAGGTATTACGAGCAGTCGAAAGCACTCCAAGCAATCAGAAAGCAGATCGAAAGCGATGCGTCAATCGAGAGGAAGCGGAAAGAGAATCAATGGAAAACGGACTGTGCCAACCACCAAAGCCTCATGGACCAGGCAATTAACTACGACCATTACCACCAAACCACTCGGTACGGGTTGCTGGTGCACAAGCCGTCCAAATGTCGCAAGTGCGAATTGGAGACGCGAGCTGCCAGCATGGGGATATCGGTCCATGAGTGGCCTCTACCTCAGGACGAAGTTCAGGCCAAGGCTACTGTCTTCGAGTTAAAGGTTCCTCAAGGATATGCTGCCTGGCGCGATGCTACGTGGTTGATACTTCACGATCTCGGAAGGCGCCTGTCATTTACGGGGACTCAGGTACAGCAGCCGCTTCTCTCTTACAGCCCGCTTGCCCGCTATTCGCTACAACAAGGACAAAGGCTTTCGCTTGGATCTTACACTAAATCATTCCTTGTATCTCACTACCGATCAAGGAAATACCCGGTGAGGCTCGAGGAGATTTGCGTGAACAACGGCCTTCGGTACCAGCTTTTGGACACCGAGAAATCGGTCTGGATCAAAGATCAAAAGACGGCCCCAGATTTCGCGGAGCACTGCAAAATCCCACTACCTGCAGGTCCGTACGCGAATCTCCAAGACTTCGTTGACACGACCACGCGCTCCTCGAACGAGTGTGTCGCGAGACAGGATGAGTGCTCTTCTGGGATCAGTCAACATGAGTTCCTGTCCTTCGCCTCACTTCGGGCCGGTGAGCGGCTTCAGTGGATGAACCTCCTACGAGAACTTGCATCCAGTGATCTCTCGCTCAATACCGAGGCCGTCTACTGTCTCATACAGCAGGCCGCTCTTCAAGCCGGCTCCTCTAACCCGCACACAGCGCTCAGAGAGTCCCACAGTATCTTCCAAGATTTGGGCTTCTGCCGCCGTCTGCTTGAGCTCCTGAACGAGCGTCTGGACGAGGTCAAAGCCAATTGGAAAGAACAGACTCGGGTCGCTAGCCTGGCACTTCTTGGTACCAGGCTGCTCTCACTGAGTTCAGATCGTGAAATTACTGGTTCAGCGAGGTGTTTGCTAAGCAAAATCCGGCTGGTCGTCTTGGACTGGTGCCGCGAACTGACTTCCAAGCTTCCCTCATGCGCGACAGAGGAGTCGAGTCGAAAGCTGAAGACCGAAGTTCTGAGAGCTGCTCTTACATGCCGCATGACGTACAACATTGATGAGGAGCATGTGCAGTCAATTCTACGGAGCGCTGAAGATGTCGCGTGCTTAGTCGAAGCTAATATTTACCTAAACAACAACACTCCGATTCGCCTCGAAGACCTCGCCCCTGGCTTGCAGAGGGGTTTGCTAATGGATGCTCGCATCGCTTGCAACACTGAGTCTCGTCTGAGGCAGCTTATTCTCTGCTCAAGAGATGGCATGAACCGTGCCGTCAGCCAGGTCAGCGGAATTACCGGCTTTGCCAGGAATTGGACCTGCGTCCACAGTGGGCCTGAAAAGCGCTGGATCATGAACAACACAACGCCAGCCCCTGGACACACTAGCCAGGCAATCCACTACAATATTGCCACGGGCGAGCTCCTCGTGGACGGTAGGCCGCTGGGCCGATTGCCGAGGGAGTACACCGAGAAGGCCATCTATAGGAGGGTCTTCGGACCCCGGATACTGAGCGTATCAACATCCGGCATCCCCCAAATGCAGTACAGGAGCACAACACCCATCGAAGGATATACCATCCATCTGGGGCTCATCGAAGGCGAACTAATAATTAAAGCTGTATCCGGTGCCCGGTGTCTTCGAGCCATACCGCCGACTGTCTGGGGATCGGACTTCCCAAACCAGCTCGTGGAGAACTACATACACTGGATGGATATCTCTGCTTCTTCGGTCGAATTTTTCCCGTTGAAAGAACCATGGATGCCGCCAAAGAAGAAGATCGTGCTGCATTTCTGCCCTGATGGTGGCTCGACCTTGACCATTGGAAGGAGCAGTAAACTGGTCGACAACTGGAGTAGACTTGGAGCTGCAGTTACCTCCGCCCTAGGCACAGTTGAGATAACCGGCCATATAATCATTACCGTGGAGGATGAAAGTACCGTTAACGCTGAGCTTCCAAGGTTCGGGATCAAATTCTTCATCAACCGGGCCGGACTTCTCGAGTCCAAAGAGCTCGCTGCAGTGGTGGAACAGGACCAATCCATTGGATGCCTAATCGGGTTGCAGAACAAACTTATCCTCCGAAGTTTCACTCTTCCCCGCGAGCTTTCTGAGAAGAGCGTCTTCGTCCCATACGGCAGAGTGCTTGTGTCAGCCAAGGAGAGTCACAGGCGCGTTAGAATCGACAACAGAAATGACAAAAAAGTCAAGTTCATGCACTACCGACTGGACGATAAACTCAGAACACTCCGCGGGAGCCCTGATGTCGCAGCTACCCTATACAAAGCATATCTACATGCATTCACAAGCTCGATCCTTCCAGATCCCTTCACTGGGCACAGTGGTGTACATGAGGCTCTGTGTATTCTCGGACAATCGTCACTACGCTCATCTTCTACCCTATCGCACGAGGAACTGGGTCTTCTGAACAGCATTGCTTCCTTAACCCCACACCGCAGTTACTACCCCGACCATCTTCAGGTGATGCAGAGCGTCAAATGGGACCCTAACTTATGTCAGTTCATCCAGAACGAAGATTTTTGCACTCTTGCTACTAAGATTTTGTCTCATGCCAAGAGGTTTGCCTGGTTATCAGGGGACTCATCGGAAATGGAGCTTGAAGATAGGGGGACCACCGAGCTGCATGAGAGAGCTGCTTTACGCGGCCGCTCCGCGCTCAACTTGCACCTCGGCTGCCAAAAACGTACCGGAGACAGCGTTTACCACGCCAGAGACGCCGATGCAAGCAGTCCACGGTCCCTGAGGATACACGAAATAGCCTCTCTCATTCGGCAATGGCCATCGCAAATAAGAGTGATGCATGATCTTCGAAGTAAAATCTACCAGTGGAACAGGATAGATGGTTTCGGTCGGGGATTCAGTTTGACGCGCCAGTCCTACACTGAACTGCTCGACTTCTCCGTTGGGAGGAACTTTGGAGCTTTATATGACCTGTGCCGCTTGTCTCGCAAAAGCCCAGATTCGTACAAGCTCATGTTTCTTTTCGGTGGCATCGCCTACGGGCAACCGCACTTGACCGACACCCTTGACACCCTGTTGGCTATCGCCTTCTCCGGCCGCTTCCTGGACCTGATGCCTGAACGGAATTCGTACGATCTCTCTCTCGGAGAGAGCTTCCAATACTGGGAGATTAGTGACGCGGCAAAGCTTGGCTGCGAGGACTTTGACGAGGATAAGTGGAGTGGAAACACTTACTCGGAGAGATCGAGAAAGTACAACCATGAGCTCACCGCACAACTTGACCACGTTGTGGAACATGTCAAGCGTCAATGGCCACGCGACCGGCCTTCACTACCTACAAACAGGGTGCATCTTCTCAACATCACTCAGGCCTCGGAAGCCTGTGCACGCAAATTTTCTGCTTGGAACACCAACCGAAAATTCCTCGAATATATTGATGAAGTGCAGAATCGCCTCCGCCATGTCCATGGGCCAACCATTAAAATCCAGCGTCCTGTGGTGGTGCCCTCAGTCAATGTCTGGACCGAAAATGAATATACTACAACATGCCCAGATTTCTTGGAGCTTCTCAGGAGAAGCGCTGCCCCGATGCTTGGCGCCTTACCGATAGCTCTCACGTTGCCCAGGAAGAAAAGAAAGATGCGAGATACTTCCGACCATGATGAACTTCACCAGATTCTGGACACACTCCGTTCAGGTCCCGACAATACGCGCAAGGAATATGGAGCTGATTTCGCTTCAAGCCTGGAAGCATTTCAGGGCAGCGGATCGGCCCAACTACCCCAGTCGATACCGATCACTGAATCTGAGATCCAGGACCATCGCGAAATCCTTTCTAAGAAGCTCCTTCAGACCACCGAAACGCTTAGCAACACGCTCAAGCCGAAAGATAGAATGTCTGAAGTCCTGGAGAAAGCTGGTCTCTGGCCGCGCACAACCGTCCCATCATTTCTGGCCTGCTTATCATCAAAGAAGTTCAAGCCGCTAGGGTCGGAGTGGAAACAAGCGCTGACTATACTGGGAGAAACTGTTTCTTTACTACAGAGAGCTGAACGACTACTTCAGGCTTTCAAGCGCGGAGATACTGCAAGCTTCTACAAAGAGGTCGATGAGCCAGGCCGCCTTGGTTGGAAAGCACTAGACTACCCAGATTGGCTCCTGATCGAGCTCGAAAACAACATCACTATACGGAACCTGCAAGCTATTGTGGCAAAGGAGATGATGTATCCGGGTTCGCAGAGCAACTCAGTGCTTCAGTTGAATATGGGAGAAGGCAAGTCGAGCACAATCGTCCCCATGGTTACGGCAGCGTTGGCAAATGGGGAACAGATTGCTCGGCTCATCGTCCTCAAGCCCCTTCTAAACCAGACGCAGACTTTGCTCTCTCAGCGCCTCGGTGGGCTTGTTGATCGACGCATCTATCACGTGCCGTTCTCGCGGCAAACGCGTCTTGGGAATACCGAAATCCAAGACCTGCGCGAAGTTTATGAGGAGTGTATGAGAGAGCGTGGAATACTCGTGGCACTCCCTGAGCACATACTGTCTTTCAGGCTGATGGGTAGGGAGATGCTCGACCAGCGCAATGAGGAGGCCCAAAGCATGGTCTCAACCGAATACTGGCTTCAAAAGACCTGTAGGGATGTCTTGGATGAAAGCGACGAGATCCTGAAATCCCAGTTCCAGTTGATCTACTCTCTTGGGACCCAGCAACTGACGGATGGCCAACCAGACAGGTGGCTGATCACCCAGTCTGTCCTTGAAATTCTCGCCACAGAAGCGCAAAAGCTTTGTGATGAAGAGACAGGCCTCCTCGAGATCGACTACAGAGAAAGATCGTATCCGTTCATTTCCTTCCTTGATCCGGAAGCGGGGAACAAACTGCTTGAACGGGTAGTGCAGCAAATTGCTGAAGGCCACCTTATCGGTATATCTTTCGACCACTGCTCGCAGATTACTCGCCAAGTTTTACTGGAATTCATCCGAGAGCGCAATCTCTCTGCCGCGGAATTTTCTCTTGTGGAAATGGAGTTCAAAGAACGCCCCTTCTGGCCCAAGCTTCATCTGTTACGAGGTCTCATAGCCTTCAACGTTCTACTTTTTGTGTTTCAGCAGAAGAGATGGTTGGTAGACTTCGGCTTGGCGCTCGACCGTTGCTTGATGGCTGTACCGTACCGTGCCAAGGGCGTCCCTTCTCTAAGGGCGGAATTCGGCCACCCAGACGTGGCTATCGCATTAACTTGCCTCAGCTACTACTACAGCGGCTTGACTCAAGGACAACTGCGCCAGTCTTTTGACCTCCTCATGCGGGAATCCGACCCACCCGGTGAGTACGTCCGCTGGGTGACGTATTGCCCAGAACTCGACCCTGGACTTCGCAGCCTGAGTGGAGTGAACCTTGACGATGATGATCTGTGGGAATTGACGCTTTATCCAAAGCTGAAATTCTCCAAAGCGGCAGCGGACTTCTTCATGTCAAGAGTGGTATTCCCCCATGAGGCCAAAGAATTTCCGCAGAAACTGTCAGCCTCCGCCTGGGACATTCCTTCCCAGAGCGCTGGCATGCTCACGACTGGGTTCAGTGGCACCAATGACAACAAATTCCTCCTGCCACTTTCCATTAAACAACACGATCTGCCTCAGCTACACGGAACAAACGCCATGGTAGTCGACCTCCTGCTGAAGCAGGAAAACAGGCAATACATTGAGGCCAAGGACCATTCCGGGAGACGACTGTCTGTTGAGGGCCTCTTAAGGTTGATATGCAAGCAAAGCAGCAAAATCCAAGTGCTTATCGATGTCGGTGCGCAAGTTCTGGAGTCGAGGAACCAAGACGTAGCTCAAGAGTGGCTTCGACTTTGCCCCTCTGCAGAGGCCGCTATATTCTTTAGCGACACTGATGAACCTATGGTGGTAGACAGAGAAGGCCTTGTTGAGCGGCTTATTTCGTCTGCTTTCAGCAACCATCGGGATCAGTGCCTCGTCTATCTTGACGAGGTGCATACAAGAGGAATAGACCTGACTCTGCCAACCTACGCACGTGCTGCAGTTACTCTGGGCCCACGCCTGACAAAAGATAGATTGGTACAAGGTATGTTGCCTCGGTTTGAGCTTTCTAGGAACTATGCTGACTCCGCTCATTAGCGTGCATGCGGATGCGGAAACTTGGCTGTCATCAATCCCTCGTGTTCCTCGCCCCACCGGAAGTCCATCGTGGGATCCGGAAGACGAGCCCCAAGACAGACGAAGATCTCGACTCATCAGACGTAGTTCGATGGTGCCTTGAGCAGACTTGCCGGGCTACCGATGCGCTGAAGCCCCTGTGGCTGGCCCAGGGACTTGAATTCCAGTACAGACATCGCCTGTCACAAGAGCTTCTCAGATATGACGTCAATAGCGCCTTCCAAAACTCAGACCAGATCACACGGTTCTACTCGGACATACAAGAGCCGGAGGGCCAGACACTGGAAGAGATGTACGGTGCGTCTGCAAATGCGAAGACCCTGCGTTCATGCTTGACCGACGAGGAAGCCCAAAAAGACCAGACGGTCCGGCATCTCCTTTCAATATGGAATACGTTCACCCCCACAAGCAGCGGAGACTGCGTCCTACAGGAAGAACAAGAGCGGGAGATTGCACACGAGGTGGAGCAAGAGAGAGAAGTTCAGAGACCGCCGCCAGCCAAGCCCATGCCGCACAAACTTCATGAGGACGTCCTGTCATTTGTGAAAACAGGAGTTCTACCTCAATTCAGCAAAGCAGCATTTGTAGGCGCACTCAAAAGCCTCTACCAGACGTCCGCCTACCCATACTTGAATGCGGAGTTGAGCTCTGCGGACCTTCTCGTGACAAAAGACTTCTCCCAGACCGTTCAGTTGGCCGGGAATTCCAGAATCGATCAATTCCTCCGCCCGGTGAAATGGATCCTATCGAGCACGCAGGATCACCGCCTCGTCATCATCAGCCCCCACGAAGCCAACGAATTGCTACCGGAGGTCAAGCGCTCTCGGCACGTTCGTCTTCATGTCTATTCAGCAAGGACGTCGAAAGCGATGCGATCATTCAGCGACCTCAGGTTCTTCACCCTGTCCGGTAGAGGCAACGAGACTATCCCGCGCCCGCTGGGCATTGCCCAGCTGGATATCTTCGCAGGCTGCCTTTTCTTCCGGGACTATGCATCCTACAAGATAGCATGTGGCTTCCTCGGGCTGCTGACCCAGCCGCTGATCGATCACCCAGAACTCACTGCCGATAGTGACGGCTTTGTGGACAAGGCGGCCCGCAAGGAATTGGGTTGGCCAGTACCTTGTCCATTCAATAAGACGCCGCTGGTATTTTTGGGAGAATTGGTAGGGATTCGGAGGAAGGGCCAGGCTTATGTACAGACCCATTTGGGGCATGTGGTGGATAGCCGGAAATTGACCGAGGAAAGTTTCGGGAAAGTCTGAAGCAGAGTGATCACTGCCACGTCATTGTATCTAGAGGAGCGAATAGAGCCATAGATTTAATTATTCAGTCATTTCAGTACCAATGCTCTAGCACATCATAAACAATCGATCACTACGTCCAAACCGCCCCAGATATCCACCGAGTCAATGCAAGCTATTCACCCTCGTTTCCCGAGGACTTCTCGGACATCCACTCAGAAACTACGACCGATGAACGTAATAACCGATAAAAGTCCTCGCTAGCTAGGCCGACTTCCTGTATGAGAGGCTCCTGGCGTGTGAAAAGTTGTAGATGTTGGTAGTAACGGAGCCTGCGGAGAATTATAACAATTGTAGAAGCTGGCGGAGATAGGACCATCAAACGTCGGGAAAATACACGTTAGATAAAATTACCGTCAGGCGGCGGTATCAGGCAAAACAACGCATCTCTGAGGGTGCTCACATGGATGCCATCAAGTCTCGCAGTCCAATCCAAGTGCCGATGACTGGTTATGTACAGCCCAGATATGTCTCCATTACGGAACACTGAATCAGAGGGTTCGTATTAGCGCCTATTCAACAACAGCTGAGTAATTTAAGTAGCTCTCTTTTGCTCGTGAAGAGGGAATAATCTTATGTTCAACTCGCCACCATGCATGCGCACGTTTTCCCCCGAGAATAGGCTGTAAGGACATCATTAGGGGATGGAGCACAAAAAACCCATTATGCAACATCACAGATGCCCGGTTTCACCAAATTTCGTAGGGCAGAGGAGCTGCCAATGTCTTTCTTTTGAATGTAAATTATAAAGCAAAACAGTAAGAAAGCAAGGTAAAGCCCGCGTTTGAGGTCCACCTCAGCTTCTCCGCTGTCCCCACGCAGGCTAACATGTTTCGTCAACGAAAAGGAACCGATTATCTCTCCGGCCTCCAACCTTGAGCCGGCTCAGATGAAGCTTGAACAGTACTCAAGCCGGACCCACCATCACCGGCTAGCCCCGCAACACATCCTGTACCATGTGCACAGAACCCAAGTTTAGTCCTAGTTTACAGCGCGGGTAGAACCTTCCTGCAATGGATGAACAACGTGATGATGATGATCATATCAGGCGTCCGGAGACAGACTGTAGTTACTTATACCTATAGCAATAGGGCGGTGGGGGATGAGTTCAAGTCTCAGGGCCTGCTGCTTCTCAATTGTTTCTGAAGACACAAAATCCCAATCTCGGGTCTCCGTCTCCAATACATCCGCTCGAGCGAGGCTCTGTCGGTATGGAAGGCGGAGGATTTCTATAAGTGTAAAAGCAGGTGAATCACGTACTTGCCGCCCTCGCAAGCCAAGCACATACGATCTGGCTCCTCTCCTTATCAGACAAGTGGCGCATTTCGTCCTCGCCTTGTAGCACCTCTTTTGCTGCAAGGCATTCTTCGGGGCTCCCCTTGCGCGAAAGTTGCTTCTCGATTGACCTCTGGATACCAGTGAAGGCAGCGCCGGGCACTCCACAGGCGCCTGGACCAGGATATCAGTACATTTGCAGGACTCAAACAACGGAGGACTCGCCTGCGGCTGGCTTGCAAACAATACCGCCCAATCCTTTGCCGAAGCCCTTCAGGAAGCCAACTGCGCCCTCTTTCTGGGCGCCCTTGACCGGCTGCACGAAGAATCCCGTGATCCCATCATACAATCCGTAGCCAAGTCCCTATGACCATGTGAGCAAAAAAAACACGACGCTCTAATGGGTATTTGGAGTGCAACACACCTTGCCAGCGGCTGCCAGCCCCGTCACGACGCCATCAATCTTCTCCTCCTCCCTCGCCGTCTCGTCTCCATACAGCCTCGGAACGTTATTCAAGCCTCTCGACAACCCGTACGTATAAGCACCCGGAGCCTTCAGCCCCGCGCTCACAATCCGCGCAACCCCCTTGCCCGTACTCAACGCCACAGCGGCATACGGGTTCTCCTTCGCCCCCACCGCGGTGCCCGCATCCGACTCTGCCCTCAACGTCCCGCTCTCACTGCCAGTCAGCGGGGTCGGACACGCGGCAAACGCGCCACTACTCGCCGCATCCGACACGCTCGGCGCTTCCACCTCCTCTCCCTCGTCCTCGTCCTCGTCCTCCCGCTGCTCGAACGGCTGGTACTCCTGCGCCTCCCTGACCGCGCGGTCCTCCCTCGCCCTCAGCACCTGCCGATACGCCTCGCGCGGCCCCGCCGCGACGCCCAGCACCACCTCGCTGATGGTGCTGTACGTGGCGATGGCGATCCCGGACAGCGGATCCGCAGGCCCCGCTGCATTCTCGGCGTCCTGCAGGCTTTTGATTTTGTGTTGGCGCGCATGATCAGCATGACGCGGAGGGGGGCGTGGAGAATTGGAATGGGGGAATGGGGCAGGGGGAGTTGGAAAATTGGAAAGGGAAGGGGGAAAGGGAGGAGGGAAAGGGAGAGAAATCCACTCACAGCTCGACGTGCCCGCCCTCGAGCTGGCGCTCGCTCACGAGCACGGTGGCGGCGAGCGTGGAGAGCAGGATGGGCTGCCCGCGCCGGCCTTTGACGCGCCATTGCGCGGCGCGGTGCGGGAGGAGGGCGCAGCGGGGGCTGGTGCTGACGCTGGCACTGGCGCTGGCGTGGGCGGCGAGGGCGGGGTCCGGGTCGTAGGGCGGCGGTGGGGATCCTGAGGTTGCGCGTGCGGCGGGGAGGATGGGGTGGGCCATGTCGGATTTGGCGTGCGTGTCTGTGACGGCGGGCGGGTCGGGGCGGGCGTTGAGGGTGTCAGCCTCGTGCGGCAAGGAGGGCGGAGGTTGCTGTGCTGCAGCCGCGAGGCTGGCGCGGAGGCAGGGCGAGCGCATGATGGGTTTGGCGGGCGTGATAAAGTCTCGGCTTGTAGAGAGCTGGAGCTCCTACAGCATCGCTGCGTGTTGTTGGTTGAGGTTGGCTGGGGGTGGATATGGGCGCAGCTTGCCGGGTGCGTGCGAGTGCTGGGGCGGCGGAGGCGGGCGGCACGGGATCCTTCAGGCAACAACATTCCGCTAGTCCACGCCGGATAGCGCGTTTAATTCGCCCATTCTTGCAAAGCAACACGATGCAGACGCTTCAAAGCACGCAGAAGCTGAAAAAATTGCCTCTCAAGGGCTAGTTTCCATTTCCTTTCCGGGAAAGCTGGAAGATGCTGCGGCAAGCCACAATGGATCCACCCCTGGACTGCGACAGCACAGCACAGTAGCTGCCCTAAGAGCGACCCTTCTATACCTGGCCTTGCGTCGTCAGTTGATTTTGCCCTTGCAGACGGTATCGACGGCCTTGGAGCTCCAGATTCAACGCTTGTACCAAGGCTTTGTCTGTCCTACGCCATGGCCTCCAACTTCCTTTTAAGGCTAGCCCTTTTCGGCCCGATGAACCGTTCCTTCATCGTAAGCCCCTCGTCAAACCTCTCGTGTCCTGGCTTTGCTACAGGCGGTTGAGCAGATCATCCCCACTTACACGACGTTGATTTTTTTATTCTTTGCTATCTTCTTTCCAAACGGATGGCTGCTTCTCTAGCATTAAAATTATTTAGACAGTTGTACTTCCGGACTATGTACTGAAATCCGACCGAGGAGAATTGCCGCGGGAAAGAGAACATATATGATCAGACTTACTTCGGTGAAAGTATAGAGGTCTTATAATCGTCACGTAATCGAGCCCGCGGAACTGGCGGCCGAAGCGTGCCTGGTCTTCTCTATTGCATGCAGCCACCTACCTCCTCTGACCTGCAAGACATACTTCACTGGCACCAATTCGAAGCAGCCTTGATCATTACGCTGCGGCATTTTGCGGCTTCTGGCCGTATGCCACGACACTGTAGCTGGCATTAGTCCGGCAGTCTACAAGAGGAAGAGGGACAACTTACAAAGGCGTGTAAGCATGGAGCTTGTTCGACAGCAACTCCTTCCGCATGCGCATGATGATCAGCTCCATCTCCTCGCGCGACCGGCCCAGCTTCTCGGTAAAGCCGCGCAGCATGAACCCCTCCGCACCCTCGATGACATTGATCCTCTCAAACGCGCCGATCTTCTTCAAGCGCTTGTCCTTCGGCCACTCCGACGTCGGCATCTTGAAGTTCGTCTGCTGCACATTCTCGAAGCCGGCGTCCGCCATCAGCTGCTTGTACTTCAACGGCGTGTCGAGCGGCGCATCGAACGACTTCCCGATCTCGACCATCGTCTCGCACAGCTGGACATAGCCCGAGTCCCGCGGCAGCGTGCCGTCGTCGCTCTCCGGGTAGGGGATGATGCACGCCAGCTCCAGCCAGCCGCCGGGCTTGAGGTGGGCGTAGGTCTGGCGCACCAGCCGCGGCCAGTCGCGCACCGACATGTAGCAGTCGCGGCTGTGGATGTAGTCGAAGCGCTGGCTGAACTGCCAATCGCGCTCGCAGTCGTCGATGATGAAGCTGCAGTTCGGCGGCACCCAGCTGGGCTGGACGGGCGCGATGTCTGTGCCGGTGATGGTGGCGCCGGGGAACTTATCGGCCATCTCGACGCACCAGATGCCTAGCGCGAATAAGCCTGCTGTATTTCCCTCCCCCGTGGTGAGCCTTACCAGTGCCCGTCCCGATGTCGAGAATTTCCTCGACGCTGGCGGAGAGAGGCGCGAGGTGGAGCTTGTCATCCTGCAGCATAGTGTATGCGTGGTGGTGGAGGTCCTGCCTGTCCAGCTCCCTCTCGTCAATCGGCACCCCGTACTCTGAGACGTCCATGAGCCAACAGCGTTACTGAGAAGAGCCGGGCTGCGTACCGTGGGTGCCGTACGTCGGATAGACGCGACCGTTCTCCTGCATGCCTTTCCGGATCGCCGACACCACCGAAGTCAGGTCGCTCGCATCCGACCCAGCGTAGGCCGAATCACTGATGTCCGCATTTTCCTACGCTTCGGCGTGAGCGACGGTGCCGAGGCGGCGGAGACCACGGGCAGAAACTCACATCGACTTCGATATGTCCTGTCGCAGGTGCGTTGGCAGGGGCGTTGTCAGCCATGACTTTCCTCAGCGAATTGTGCTCGAAGCTGCATGAGACAAGGGTGGTGAGAGATATTTATTCGTTCACGATTCTGCGCGGCGCGCGCGGCGCCATGCCCACCGGTGCAGGCGGACAGGAGCCAATGCGGCACAGCTTCTGCAGGCCCGCGCGAGCCCACAAGGACTGTGGGCCCACGTGGTCCGGATCAGCAGCGAGTCTTCCCTATCCCTGTGCGCACCCGTCTCCGCGGAGCCTTTGAACAGCTGCGTCTCCGATCACTCGAAGGTGGGGTGCGGAAAAAGAGCCGCTCCATGTTTCACACCGCTGACTCGAGGCAGGATTTGATAGGTTGCTGGAGAGAATTCTTTAAGAGCGCGATGTCCATTGTGTTTCTGATCGGATCCCTGGAATAATCCTGGCCGGGAAAGCATCTGGGAACGCGGAAAAACCATGTCCTTTTCTGGATCTGGATACCCTTGCACGCATTGACTTTGCCATTACTGCGCGTCAGGGGCCGACCAAGACTATCGGGCCGTGAAGGAACCCTGTGTAGTACCATCAACGTCATCATGCCCTGTCACGTCGCTCAGTATTGCTCGATGTCCGGCGAGAGAGCATCTTGGAACGAACTACTGCTAAACTGATTTGTACCTTCGAATGATGGTCCTCGTTTGCCATTGCATATTGGATCACAGACTGCGAAATGTATCGGGTTCGTAGTAACCCTTACACTTCATTGCGTTCCATCGTTATTAGGTGCAAAGCTTGGTCTCATGCGAGTACCAAGATTCTCCCCTTCCAAGCTCTACTCGAAGCCAGTGAGACCAGAAAGTATCGGAGAGTATGTTCGTCGTGCGGAGATAAAGCCTACGGCTGAGAGCTGAACCGCGCTGCTGATTGATTTTGTTAACACTCAAGCGAAAACCCATTTTATTGTTGAACCTAAGTGGTGAACCAAACGAGAGAAGAAGGTTGATTGATGAAGGAGGCAGCAAGCGTTGGCAATAAGTGCCATGCGCTTGGTGCTGACTAAGCCACCGAAGCAAACAACCTAAACCTGAAACAGCATAGCGGCTTCCACTGGAACCCTCCAACATTTATATTGTACCTGGCCACTCTCACGATCCACAGCCTGTTCACATTACAGCAGTATTTTGTCTGTCTTTTCTCCGTGCTAGCTATTTTGGCAGATGCTTCCTCAAAAGTTCAACGCTAACGGAGCTTTGCTCCAAAGGCGCATCTACACCGTTGCTCACCTTCTAACATCCTCTTCGTGCTTCTGGAATGAACAAAAAAAAAAGATTCAGCGCCCTTCTTCCGTAGCATAATGAAGCCAGGCCATCGATATAAGACCGCTTTGTTTCCCCCACAGCCGACGACGCCGTAGATCCCTCCGCATTGGGCCTCACCAACCACTCCCAGCTCACAAACTCGCCTTTCCCCGAGTCTCGAAAGGCATGATCAGCACCAACAAGCCGGAAACAATGAACAGCGCACCACTGGTATACACCGGCGCAGCCGTCTCCAGGTTCGCGAACATAGCGATGATGGGCTGCAACCACACCAAAAGTCAGCAAAACACCCCCCGCGGGGGGGGGGGGCGGCAAACACTCTCCAGAAGGAGCCGCAGAACTCACCGCCATGATCCCGAAGATCCGATTCGCCGTCGCGGTCAACGCATTGCCCGTCCCTGCGCACCGTCAGCCCCAACGCGTCCATGGCTTCTCCCCCCGGCTGGAGGAATCCTCACCTCTGTCCTTGGTCACGAAGATCTCCGGCGTGTACGCATACAAGACGGCATACATGACATTGCTCGTAAAGTTGTACGCGCAGTTCCAGCCGAGCAGGCTCGCGCTATCCAGCGCCGTCGTGCTGGCGTACAAGAAGGCCCCGGTGGCGGCGGTGCTCAGCGCGAGGGTGCCCCGGCGGCCGAAGTTCTTGAGCTCGACGAGCAGGCCGCCCAGCAGCGCTCCCGGCACCCCAAGCGACGCGATGATCAGGCTGTTGCGGTACGTGAGGTAGGTGCTACCGTCGCCAAATTGGGCGCCGCGCGTGGCTTGGATGTAGGGAAGGAAGGCCTGGGTTGGGAGGGGGGGTTTCGTTAGCTGCGATGGTGGGGAGGGGGAGGAAGGAAGGAAGAGGGTTTGCGGACGTTATACAGGGGGTAGCCGAGGCCGATGAAGGCCCAGACGAGGATGATGAGGGAGGTGGAGAAGGCCAGTTTTCTGTAAGGGGAGATGGTCAGCATTTGTGATGCAAGGCTGAAAATGTGGATGGTCTGCTTCCCTGGTCGCGAAGAGTGCTCGGACATGCGTGAGATTGACTTTCTCGAGACGGCGTCGTAGAGCGGCGCTGGCGTCTATTGCCTGGGACGAACCTGCTGGATCACAGGCGCGGAGATTTTCGATGGTTACTGTGGGGCTGTAAATGCTTGTTCTCGTACATACAATCAAGATGAGCAAGCTTACGGTTGGAGGTTTTGCCGTTACGACGCGCAACTTCGTGCACTATACGGATGGCCTCCTCGTCTCTTCCCTTGCCCATGAGATATTTTGGGGACTCGTAGATCGTAAAACAGACAAACCGGATGAAAAACATTATCATGGCAAGCCCACCCATACAGATGACGAAATACCTCCACCCCATATTCTTACCCCTGTTGCATTCTTCACCTTCCTGGCACGTCAGGTTGCCCAATAAGGGCCAAGCTACCAGGTTCGCAATCACTTGGGCAATGGACCAGTCGATCGAGAGAATGGTCAGGAGATACTGATGCGAGCCGGGCAAGAACTCCAGAAAAATTGCTGAGTCGACGGGCAGGTTGCCGCCAACGCCGATGGACCACAAGCAAGCGAAAATGCCAATGGCTGCGAAATTCGGCGAGCTTGCGGCGATGAGGCCGAAAACGCTGGTGATACCCAAGGTCAGGTTGAATGCCCACCGTCTGCCGAAGATGTCACAACCAAAGCCCCAAAACATGGCTCCGGCGAGGAGACCGATGTTCTGGGCCAGGGACAATAGCGGCGGCCGCGACGGTTTGAACTCATTGGTGACAGGCGTTACTGATTTGAAGTCAGATGCGATATATCAAAATAGGAAAGCAATGCCATGTGCAGTTTGAGGAGTGGGAGGATGGTACTGACATATCAGTGATGTCACAATGGGCCAAAGATTGTCACTGGCCCAGCCAAAGCCAACAACGATGAACAACTGCCACTGATACCAGCCCATGCCAATTTCCTGGATCTGTGCTATTGTTAGCAAGAAATATCTGCACCAGGCCTTCACTACTGACAGCGGCATTCAGGACCCGAGCCTTGGCCTCGTAGACCGAGTCAATCTCCCCTTTCGGTATAGGAGCCTCAACCCCGATGTTATCGCCGGGCGCATCATCATGCTCATCCGCGGGCAAATCCGCTGCCGTAGGTGCTTTGGTGGCTGAAGACCCAGCCATCTTCTCCGGTGATGTATCCATTTCAGTGTCCGGTTCACGGCTTGGATGGAGATATGTACCCCAGAAGAACGGTAAGCTTAAACTGAGTTGGGGCTCAGCTGACTCATATCTCACAAAGAGGAGGCGATGGCGCGATAAGGGTCCATTGTGAGGAAGCAAAACAAAAGGCGGCTGTGAATGGCTATGAGTGGTTCGTGGGTGCCACCATGCACGACGGGCCGCCCTCGAGCTAAACCCGAATCCGAAGGTGCGTTTGCCCCGCACGCATTGCGTGTGATCCAGATGCTGGGAAATCACGTGCCCGAAATCAATAGCTAGATTGGCAGATCTTTTCCAGAACCTGAGGCTGAAACGCCGACACCCCAGGGTTTGTAACGTCTCTCGACGACTTTTTTTTTGCGCTGCATGATCGGGGAATCGACTAGTGCTTGCGGGATTTCCCTTCATCAAATCTTCTATGCATAATTTGCCCCTCTGGGCAAATGGTCGCTACTAAGTCAGCACTTTTCGCCGAAGAACCGCCCGCCCAACACGAGCAGTGCTCTCAAACCAGATATACACAACGCAAATAATATAGAAAATTGACGGAAATGACTGCAGAAGAGCGAAAGCTTGGATTCAGACGCCGCGTGAAGGTTTGAGTGGACTGCATTTTACCGACGAAAGAGATCGGGGCGCAGAAGGAATGACTAGATAAGCTTCTCGTATAACACATTCTCTATGAGCTAATATAGGTTCTGGAAAGTCTATTAATGTAAGTATGACAAAGGAAATCCTGCGGCGTTGAGCCAAACGTGTACGTGCATACACCCCAAAGTCTCGAAATCTATGCGCCAACCCAAGCCAGCCGTTGCAAAACCGAAAACCCCAATATCCAAATGCTGCCATCCAAAAACGAACGAGTTCTCACATGCAACGCCTCACATCATCGAAAACCGGATGTGAAGCGAAGCATGGTAGAAGTCGGAGTATATCCCGACGGAATCTGCACGAGCACTTCGGTTAACACACAGCAAAAGGAGCATGGATCAAGCGTATTCCACCAACCTGTATAGTATCTCGGGCGTCCCCATGACAGCAGCATGGCCATCCACAGCCCAGTAGTTCGATGGGTCGAACACAATGGCGCAGCCGGGACAGGTGAAGCTGATGTCCTTTATCTCGTACGGAAGCTTCTCCCAGACCGGCCAGTCCTTGTGCAAGTTCTGCATGTACCACGGCAGCTCGTTGATCATGCGGCGCACGGCGCTGCCGTACATCATGATGTGCTCCGCGCTCATGATCTCGTCGGCGCAGTGCAGCTCCTCGATGTGGCACCGGAGGGCGGACTGGTCCGGGCAGCGCCAGCGACAGCAGGGGCAGATGATCTGGCAGGTGAAAGCGTCGTACCCTTGGCTCCAAAGCAGTGGTGCCTGCGTGATACGCTCCGCCTCCTCGTGCTCCGTGTTGAGGTGTCCGTCCGGCCCCGCGATCTTGCACACTTTGACCCAGCGCCTGCATTTGGGCATTGGACACTTGCGCATGTCTTTCGCATAGCTGGCAATGACCTTGGATTCCGTATCCCAGTGGTGTTCGGCTACGTGGACGGCCAGCAAGTCCAGAGGCATGAGGTTGGCGGCGCATCCCTGGCAAGGGCACTTGGCTATATCGTCGTCCTCGTGAGCTGCCCGGAGGTGGGCTGCCAGCTTGTCCATCCTGTAGAAAGCGTGGCATCCTGAACGATTGCAGTTGATGACTGGGCAGTTGAATGAGGTTTCGTGTTGATGCTTGAGCATGTGTCTCTGGAGTTCGAATTTGCGCTTGAAGTCTATGGGTAACCGAGGTCAGCGCGGCACAGTAGGGTTGTTGGGACACGATCGGGCAGCACACCCCGCATCCTGTATCAGAGAAGACACACCTGTCTTGATCGGACAATCTGGCACTGTGCAGACAAGGCCGGTGTTGTACTTCTTGGTAATCCTGTTGAGAAGGGTTGGCATCGTCATCTCCCTCCGCCAAGGTTTGTGGGGGATTCTGCTCACTTCTTGGGCCGATCTTGCTGCGGGCGGCTCCTCTCTGGAGACCTACGCGGGGAGACGCAGCCAAAGCCGTCGTCCTGTGATCGTAAATGCATCGGCTGGATCATCATGGCCGGGGGAAAGGTTGCGGAAGGATAGCAGCACGCGTTGATAGACATGTTGGAAACTGGATTCGTATGGTTGGATAGAGAGTGACTGGTACTTGGAATCTGCCTGCTGAAAACCCAGGGCATTTGTATAGTGGCGAATCAGTGGGGTTATCAGGCGTCCCCTCCTCGAAAGCAGGATGCGAGCAACAGCAAGGCTAGTGCCGAGCCCGAATAATGGTCAGGTACACGCATACTGGCGGTATTATTCGCATTGTTGTTTTGTAAAATACAAACGACAGGCCGCGTAGCTATTTGCGGTGTTGTAATTCTAGAGATTCGGCGTCTGATTGACTCGGATCAGTACATGTTACCATCAGAGTGAAATAGCAGGCTCGCTATGGAGTGGAGTTGGTCACGATTACCGGGAAGGCATACGAAAAGGTATATAGCGTAATTATAGTTTTCAATAAATCCGCTAATATTTCCCCATGCTTCGAACGGCAACGCCCTTCGCGTATCCTCCGGCAGCTTCCGACCTGCTACCAGTGGTCGGTTATAAGATCTGGTGGATACTTGGGCTGTTGCGTCCCGAGAAACCGGAATCGACATATACCGCGTCTCCCGATAGACTCAAATTGTCTAGATGATTGGTCAACAAAGGCGCCGGGCGGTACAGTGTGTAAAGGGGGCCGTCGCACAGACCATGAGTAGCCGATCCCCCAAGCACGGAGCTGCAGTCAACCCATCAACACGGGTTTGGTTGTCTAAGATTAGAATCACAGCTTCCACTTGGGTTTTTCTTTTATGCTAGGCGCTCAGCGAGGTAGGAAGTCGTGGGTATGACATCCTCCGGTGATCCAAGCATCATGCTCCTCAGTCGTCGAAGACACGCTACTGCCGGTGGGATACTGTTTCGGCGAGTCCAGGAACGCGATGATCCCAATAGTAAGCTTTCAAAGTGGTCGTCGACCGGGACATACGACTGTACGGTTGTCCAGCTCAGTAGAGTGGATTGTGACGAAAAGGGTGAAGGGAAAAGGCACCGCTTGATTGATACCCTGGGAGAAAAGGCCAAAGCACCGTGAAAGCGAACCGGGACTCCGGCAAAAACCGTAAAGGAGGGAGTAAACCGTCGATAAATGATCACCAGGACGACCCGATGCTCCGTTGCAGGTAAAGCACGGGGAAAAAAAAGGCACGATCTCCGTTCAGACTCGTAAAATGGTTACCGATTCCGTCATTATATGGATTCCGTCTAATGTTTCTGGGCTTTTGAGCTGACGGATCTCCATTGCGAGGCAACCCCCATGTAGGATAGGACCACAGCAGCATCGGTCAAACCATGTATTCTGCTGGGAGATTTCAGCTCTCTGAATATGGCCTCTTCTCGAAATCCATTAGAAATGACGGACTTCTAGACTCCAAAATCCTCATATCCCGCTCTGGCCTTTCACCACGCGAGTCTCATCATTGCGCAGAGCTTTTTAGGCCGTGACCGTCCCTGCATCTGCCCCAGAAATGCCATAACATGGAACATTTTAGGGGTAGGCACTCATTTCTTGCCCTTCTTCTTTTTCTTTCCTCCGCCTTGGGCGGGTTTCGAATCGGATTTCGCCGTGGGCTCCGGATTTGGGGTATTAGAGCCAGTGCCCTGCTCTGGCGCTGGAGCGTCGGCCATAGCGATATCTGTGCGAACCATTGTGTCAGCACGAGGTATGGTCAAACCATAGGAGGCCCACGTGTTTCCGCGCAATCTTGCTCAAAACAAAGCAATGACACAGCACAGCCTCGCCGACGGCACAAAATAGTAATCACATACCCTCTGAAACATCAGGCAGCGCAGCCATGGTCCTTGCGAGCCTCTCCAAGCTATTGATCAGCCGGCCGACCTCGGCTGCCTTGGTTGTTTGGTACTTCAAACACACGCCCGACGCCGGATCGTAGGTCTTGAGGGTGAGAGCGGCTTGTGGCGGAGCGGGAGCCTGGGCAGGGGTGGCATTGGTGGGCTTGTGGGAGGCATCTGTCTGGGCAGGATCACTGGTAGTGATTTGGCGCTTGTGGTCCTTGGTGGTTTTGCGCTTGAGGATGGAGTACTTGGTGACGACGCGGGCCTATGCACGCACGCGAGGCAACGTCAGTTTCCTGGAATGCGGGCATTGAACGGGCTTGAACGCACGGTGGTGGGGCGGGCTTCGAGCAGCAACTTGGACTGCTCGTACCACTCGGCACTCGTAGAGAAGTAGGGCATGGCGGGCGGCGGTGGAGGGGTGAAAGAGCGGGATTGTAGAGGGCCAGGCACTAGGTCGTGCCCGAAGGTACGGCAGTCGATAATCGCGGGGTCGGCGATTCTTCGGAGATGGCCCGACGGTGCTGCCTGGGTACACCCGCACCGCCCGCCCGCTGAGCCTCCACTGTCCACCACTCACGCTCCATCTCTTTCCATTGCACCCTGCGCCGCGTTGAGTCACATCCATTGACGTTATATAAGCATTTTCTGCCATCATCTGCGTTCGCAACATCACGTACTTATCTCTCCCACACAGCTGGCCAGCCCATAAAATTTCCTCGCCTAGTCATCTGCCATTTTTCCTGAAGAAGCAGGTTGACACCCTCAAAAAGCAATCACACTGCAACAACACCATCCCTGCCGCTTTTCCCAGAAAGAGCATGGGAACTGAAGACGTGGATGGTAGTGAGTGGGGATCCAACTCGGCTGAGCAGCTTTCAGCTGTCGCCGTAGCCACCGACCTGCTCAACCGCGTCAACACTCTGCTCTTCGAGCTTGAGGCTTTTTCGACCCTTGTCGAGACGCAAAGACGCTCCCAAGTATTGGGCCACCGTGCCTTCATCCAGGACATCAATGCTGAGAAACGCTTCATCGAGCGTCTCCTCGAGAAGGCAATAGCTGAAACCACCCCCGCCGCTCGTGGCGGGGCTGCAAATGAAGATGAAGCAAACGCCCCCGAGGATCCGCTTAATGCTATTGAGGCCGACCGCAAAATCAGACACCAACTAAGCTCCACCAACGTCACTTCCTATGAAGCGCAATGGGCTGCCGTCAAAACCTGTCGTGGCGTTGTGTCGCTTCGTCAAACTTTTTCCCGCCAGCCACCATCAAGACGGCCCCAGAAAGGCGGAAGTCGCGCCCTCTCCCCGAGTTCGAAAATAAAAGCACATGTCAAGAAGACCAAAAACGGTGTCCTCGTTGATGCTGTTGTTGACAACGGCGCTGAATGGCTCAAAGTTTCCACAGTCTCTGAACGACAACTGCTCTTTCAAATGGCCCGGCAGGGTTGGCAGAATGACTCCGACAGTGACGAAGATTTTGACGGAGGACTCGGAAAATCTACTGGCGGTGCTTCCGGAGCGGGTGTGGCCAGTTTTGAAAACGATTCGGATTCCGATGACGAAGATGAGGTTGTCATCGTCCGACTGGCGAAACACCTGACACAAGCCGCTCAAGCAAGCCGGCATGCCTACCGACATCCGCGGATACGCCTTATCCTACCAAAACTACAGGAAGGTCGCGTGAAAGAAATCGACTCTCTGCTCCGCCGAATACGGAGCATGTCGACGCCCGCCGTACCGTTCAAGCTCGAGACCAGCCTTCCCGTTGCGAATGCCACCGCCCCTGACCACGGCACCAAGGAAGCCACCTCACCAGACTTCACTCCACTTCTCACTGACCCGTTCTGCCACTTTACTCCCATCCTTAACATCGACTGTACCCTCCTCGTCGCCATCGCCTCCGACATATCGCACTCCCACTGCCAAATCCAGCCTCACTACCCCACCGCCGTCAAAGGCCAGATTCGCGACGAAGAACGCGAAGCCCTCCTCCCACACACCCTCTACCCTGCTCTCGGCTCGCGCAAACTGGTCTGCACAGCCGAGGCCGCGCAGCGCATGCGCGAAATCGTCGCCACGATCGGGACAGACAGCGAAGTAGCCCGCTGCAACCTCCTCCTAGGAGAGCCCACTTCATCATCCCCCGAAAACACCACAAACCGAGACGGCGCCGCCCAACCCGCCGACACGCCGCCACCACTGACCCGCGAAGCTCTCCTCTCCGCCTTCCAATCCCACTCCATCTATCCCGTCCCCGCCGACCTCCAACTCCCCATCGCGATCCTGCCCTCCGCCGCCGCCGCAGCGCAGGTCGTCCCCGGCGACCCGAGTACCGCCGCCAGCCCGGCGAGTCCGCAACTGCCGAAAGTAGCGGAGCATGTGGGTCCGCAGCTGACGCCCATTAATTCGTCAATCTTCCTGCACGGCTGGGCGACGGGCTGCACGACGCTGTCATCCAACGGGACGGTTGCCAAACAAATCGAAACGCTCGTTGAGCAGCACCGCACATGTGACGAGGAGGTGGGGCCGCATGTGTGGGTGTGTCCGGTGGCGAGGAGTTTAGTGGCCAAAACGGGGGGACGGGTGAAATGATGTGACGGTGTGCGTTGGAAAGGGAGAAAAGAAAGGAGAGCGAGCACGCGAGCGACGAACTTCGGCGCACTGCGAGACCTTAGATAGCATACGAATAATGTCCTCCGTGTCATAACATGCGCCCTTTTCCCGGTGGGGAGCAGGAGCATTCGTCCGGATATAAATGTCTGGAGAAAATGATAGCGTTTACGTCCGGGTGCATACTTCTACTCCTTACGTGTGTGTAAATTTTTGTGTAAATTTTAAATTACCATAGAACCGTCCCTGATCTCAATACTCGCAGCCCACATCTCTCTCACTAAATCGGGCGCTTTGCTCACATCCTGCGCGTGGAAGACCATCCTCTTCGCATCCCAATGGACGTCCATACCACCAGGAGACGTCAGCGCGCCACCCAGGTCTCCTGTCTTGAGCAGCGGGCCGTCCGCGCGTTCGTAGGGCCCGGTGACAAGGCCGGAGGTCGAAACGGCGTAGGAGATGGTGTAGTTCTGGGTGCTGAAGCAGCCGCTGCTGAAGAAGAGGACGTAGACGCCGTCCCACGTCTTGACGAGGGCTGGGGCTTCGATGAGGCCGTCGTCTGAGACGCCGGCGTTGTCGAGGAGCGTGACAGGATCGCCGAGCGGGGTGATCCCGTCATCGGCAACGGCCTGGAGCATGAGCGGGGTGGGGACGATAGGTTCGATCTAGGCGGAGATCAGTCAAGAAAACGACAGTGCGAGCAGGGATGAGGAAAGCTCACGGTGTTGCCGCAGATACCGCCATTACCGATGGCATTGCCTGTGATAGCGGTCAGTGTTTTTTTTTCTTTTTTTTTGAGGGGTTGGAGAGCAGCCAACGCACCGTCGACCTTATACATGATATAGCGCTGGCCACCAGCGCCACCACACGACCACCTCGCATTCGAATAAACATTATCCTCACCAGTCTCATTCGAATACCCGCTCCCCGGTCCCCAGCCGCTGCCCCTAATATTCCAGTCCTTGAAGCCCGACGAATCGATGGCGCCACCCTTGTCGAGCGGGCACGCCATGGTGCCCTTGACGGGGGTGTACGGGCCCACGACGGCATCTGACGTCGCAGCGCCGATGCAGTGTTTGGTCGCATCCTCGGTCGTCGTCGCGCTGAAGTACAAGACGAACGAGCCGTCATCCTAGATGTCCGACCGGGTCAGCCCACACACCGCCCAAACTACAGCTGCTTGAAAATAACGTTCCTGCCACATCCGGCATTCACATCAGCCCTCACCACCACTTATTGCCCCAACCATCTTCCCACACCATCACCAACTTTTTTGCTTAGCAAACCTAGCACAAAATCAAGCGGCGAAAAGGCAAAGCACTTCGCCTATGCACTAAGAGTGCAGTGCGATTACCCGCGCGCATGCGATACACTCACAACAGACGAAATTGCAGCAGAGCCCGGCAAAGAGAGGTAGTGTAGTGAGGACCGACGCAAATGTCGCATGTGGTAGGAGTGTAACTACCGGCTGCCGTAAAAACGCAACATTACTCAATTTAGACTTTTCTTCCTGCCGCGTGCATGAATGAACGATATTGGTCGCCCGACGTTTGTTTTCCCGAACAGGAAAACATCGTCGATCATTGCACCCGCTGAGATTGCTCACCAATGGGAGGGGAAAAGAAAAACAGATGTCGGCAAAGGCAAACAAGAAAAGGGAGACGCAGCAACACTAAGGACAAAACAAGGGAACGAAAGAAGGCACCGCCAAGCACAAGGGAGAGCAATAAAAACATTAGCGCAGAACTCACCAGCTGATTCACGTCTGGCGCCCACGTATTGGGATTCGTCATATTGACCCACCCCGGCGGATGCGGCAGCGCATCCACGCCCTGCAGGTACGTCCAGTCCTCAAAATCCGGCGAGCGCGCGACCTGGATGTTGATGTCCATGTCCATGGTGGCGAAGGCCCACCACTCGCCGTCGGCGTAGATGATGGACGGGTCCGGGAAGTTCTGCTGCATGACGGGGCCCGTCAGGTAGGTTCCGTCGCTATTTTGGGCGCGTCGGGGCGAGATTGAGAGGGGCTTGGCGGAGGCGTGGTGGAGGAGGAGCTGCAGGAGGAGCAATATCGACAACGACAGCAACGGTTCCGTACGGCGGCCGGGTGGCACGCTCATGGTGGTGAGCGTGGGGGACGGCGACGGGAAGAGAGAAAAGTCAGGGAGAGCAGGAAAGGGAAGATGGTGGCCAGCAGCATGCCTTCCTGTCCTTGGTCCCTGCCTGATCTTATAGTACCATTCTCGTAGGTGTAGGTGTCTTGGAGCGACCCAGCTGTATTTCCAACGCGGGTGGTAGGAGCCTAGTGGGTAGCGGCGAAGCACTCTGCGCGAAGTATTTGCGAGCGGCAGCTAGTGAGGATCCCAAAATCGTCATGCGGTGGTGAGAAAATCGCCCAGAAACAACTCAGAGACGCTTGGCAATACGGCGGGTCGCCATGTGCAAAAAGCATCCTTCAGTTGCTCCAAGGAAGGCGCAGTCTCGGGCGGCCCCGCATCTCAGGCCGACATCCGAAAGGAACTACTGCACCCTTACAGGGCATTGCTAAGAAATGGAGGGGCATGTGGTCGCTATCATGTCTTGGGCCTGACCGGCGATGGTAGCGGCGGGGCCGTCGTGACGTGCGAGACGCAGCCGTCAACCTGCCCGAAGCAGACATCGATGCCTATTGCGGCAGCGCGGGTGCGGGAGCTGACGTGTATGGATGCAGAGCGCCCACCAGATGGGTTCGATGGTTTCAGCGCCGCTCGCTGCTGTCTCGATGTCGCCAATTCGCAACTACTCCGCAACAGGTTTGGTTTCCCAAGCTAGATGCGGCGTACAGGCGGGTCCATCATTGGCTGCAGCGGGCCGCCCGTAAACTGGGCCTGAGGTATATGGCATAACGGCCATGCTGTGTACAATGCGGTGAGCAAGGATGCTGTGCCTGCCGTGTGCTCGTGGCCTTGTACGTACAATTCTGCACAGTCTGTCCGTTGTAACATGGATATGCAGAGCAGTGGGACGATATTAGGTTTATCGAAAAAAGAGCGCACAATCCATGACCGGAGTGTGGAGTGAGCACTTCCGCGCGCACTTGCTGGTCGCCCTCCACTTAGGCAAAACAAAAAAAAAAGGAAAAAGGACAGTATACATTCACGGAAAGACTGTTCAACAGCGAAGCATGCATACCTCTTGTCTCTTCGGCCGTGTCTACCCCGCCCGTGCGCCCTCTCACTCCACGGCCCCTGATGGCAGACTGGAAAAAGACCGGGCCCCGACTGCCCTAACGGGGAAGCCGGCGCCATTGAAGGATTGCGCGTGCTGTCCCCGCTTTGGCTGCACGCCGTCAGCTGCAAGACCACGGAAGGCGGGTGCGCTATGTTCTTCCCTTCCTGCTCTTCGCGCCCGCGAAATGAGGCTGACACCAACACCGCCACGCCCAGGGAACCGGGCGCACGATCTGCTGACCGGCGGTATCAGCGCGTAGGCGAGACAGAGACTGGGGAGGAAGCGAGTTGATATCGGGACGGCACGCGGGCGGGGGCGAAGCACAGAACTCCCTCTCTCCACTGCAGCACTCGCGTCGAGCTGGGCGATGCTGATCTCCGCAGAACCGGGTGCGAGGCGAAGGAAAGTCCGGTGGAGGGGGGCAGTAGAGAACCCAGAGACAAGAGGTGAGGGGCAGGAGCGCGGTCCGGTGAGGAGAGAGGAAGGACAAGAAGCGAGCGTCCAGCCTCCGACGAACCGACACACGCGCCGCCCGACGCTCGCCGCCCCGTCGAGGCCAATACGTCGTTTACATACCTCTTGACTCCTAGCGCCTTCTCTTGTGTTCCGTTCTTCTCGCTACGCCTCCCAGCCCGCTGGTCGCGCTACCGTCGTAGCGTGAAGCCGACCCAAGACTGCTTGTGCCTGATCGCCGCGTCCGCCCGCCGCCTCGCCCCGACGCCTCAACACCACAAGCCACCCCCCTGCGACACACTGACGGCCATGTGTCAAGCCCCAACCTGCTCTTGCGTCAGCACCTCGCCTACCTGCTGCGCGCTTCCTGCACGGCCATGTATCACATCGTCCTGCATGCGTTCGCCGCCGGCTGGCTTCTATTTCTGGTTAGACATCCCGCTCTTCTGACTTCAGGCTTCCCAGCTCTTGACAAGCTGCGGAGAGTCTGTCCCAGGGCACCGGCCCCTTCATATCAGGAAAAGAAGCTTAAGGCGCCTCCGCCAATGGTGCGGAGGCGATCCCTCCCTCCAGTGCCCGGCACCTGGCGGTGCGCCACGGCTCTTTCGGATCCACAGAACTGTGCGAAGGTTCGAGAGTCCGCCTTCAGGAGTTGTGCTCGGCACTTGCGCCTGTGAAGCTTGGTCGCGCTTGTTCTGCTTTGGTTCTGGTAGATGGCGCTCCGCGGAGGGAAAACTAGGACACGCAGAAGACACATTTTGACAAAGTAACAGAGTACAATTGATTGGAACAGTGTTTAGCTTCACACGCACAGCGCGCCGAGACTCAATCCCATCCCTTTCACAAACACCAAGGGTGATGAACTGTTGTGTACGATCCCAAACCACAAGAAATTCCCATATGTCGCAACTGCAAGAAAACTCGAGAAGAGATGACTTTCTCTGTTTACTTATTTGGATTCCGAGAGCGACAAAAAACACTCGCCGAACGACCAAACGACCAAACGACCAAAGCGAACAGGCCAAAACAAATTCCCCATCAACCATAAAAAGAAATCTCTTCCGCACAGCGGCGAGAAGATTCGCGCCTCAGACCCCTTTCTTGGCTTTCCTTGCCCCAACTCATCATATGTTATGCCCTTGCTTGTTGTAGCTCCTCCTTTTCCATCTGGTATACCCTGTGGACGGACATGAAAAAACGAGACAAAAAATCGCACGGAAAACACCAAGAAACAAATGAAACAAATCCGGTAACGAGCAATTGGGACATGAAAGAAGAAAAAGGGAAGAAATGGGCGAATTTTTCGCAAAGAAGGAGTAAAGAAAAAGTTTTCAGGAAATGGAAAAAAAAATCCAGTGTGAAGAAGCAGGGGAAATGAAGAATATGAAAAAAAAAAAAGCAAAACACCTGTTGCCTCCCTTAGCAGCGCAGCAGCAAAAGAAAGGTCGGATGGCGCAGGTTCTACCAGTCCGCCTTTTGGGGTCTTTCGTATCTGTACCGGCCGTGTCCCACGACTGCCAACCGAACAAAACGCCTTTCAGCCTCCGGGATGTTGTGATGTGTCGTTCAAGTCTGCATCATTTGTTGATGGTGTGCGTATTAATTATGGTATTAATGGTGGCAATATTCGCGAGAAACACGCTGGAAGAACCGTTTGAGAGGGGTATATCAACGATCGGCGGCAAGTAGGACGTGATATGTAGGAACGCCCGCTGGCTGCAGATATCCGATGCGCCTGTTTCCAAGTTCATGAAACATCGCACAGCCAAGTGTGCGTCTCATGAGCGTCGCCGAGAGCCAGAGCTAACGCCACAATAAATTACATCGTCTGCTGTTGCTGTTGCTGTTGCTGTTGCTGTTGTTGATGCTCAGGTGATAGGCTCGATGGATCGATGGTGCCAAATGAGACAAGATTCGACATGTCGAGATCCTCCAGGTTGTCGTCTCCCATCGGTGACCTGAAAGGTAGCGATAGAGACTGCTTCGCGTACATGTCACTCAAAGACATGCCATCATCGGATATAGCGCCATCCTGCGACATGGGATACAGGTCGGCAGAAGAAGCGCGTCCGAGCGAAGTCAACGGTGGCGACTGGTTGGCGATGATGGGGTCACCATGGCTCATGGCCGACATTGGAGACATCGACTGGTGGGGAATGCTCGATTGATCGGGGAGCGGTGACAGATACGGGTTGCTGTAGGGGGTGCTGAAGTTGGCAGCAGGCATGCTGTCAGGACCAGGATTCGAGGTGAAGAAGCCAGGAGTTCCGTAGTCCGACGGCGAGTTTGCCGTGGTAGCAGACATAGGGTACTGCCTGAAGTCCATGCCGTAACCAGCAGAGGTGTCGATGCTAAGATTAGGTCCCATGGGGCCAGGCATGTTGTGCTGCGGCACAGGCGCATAGATCTCCTGCGGCTGCGGCGTGTAGGGAGCGGCAGGGTAGGATGTTTGCGGAGGAGGTTGGATCATAAAAGGCTGCATTGGGTTCTGACGCAGCACTGAGAAGTCCATAGCCACAGGCACGGAGCGACTCCGCTGGCGCTTGTGACCACGGTGCGGCGGGGGCTGAAGACCACCGCTCATTTCGAAGGGGCTCTCCTGGTACATGGCGGCGTGAGGATGCACAAAGTGGTTCGGTTGAGACGCCGGCCTGTGGTTGATGGGCGAAACAGGGGCGGACATAGCCAAAGCATTCGGATCATAGAAGTTGTGCCTGTTCTGGAACGACTCGAGAGACACGAGCTTTGCCAATTGGCCGCTAAGAACCTTGGGGTGACCACCAAGGTGGTGGACGAGGATCTGAGACGCTTGCTGATCCTCAGTGAAGTCGCCACACTGGTAGAAACCGCCAGAGCCGGAGGAGTCCATGAAAAAGTTGGGGGGTCTGGTGAGTTCAACGACCAGTCCACCCGGTCTTTGCGAGGCGCCCTCCGCACTTTGGCCATCACCAAGCTCAAGGGAGATGTTCTTAATATATGAGAAGGGGTACTCAATCTTGTAGCCAGCCGAGTCGTTGTTGATGTAGTAGGTGACGCAGCACTTCTCGGGCGAGTAGAAGATGACCAGATCCATGGCGCTCTGTCCAACGCGGCGCCACGTGCCGATGCTCAGGGATCGGCAAGCAAAGTGGTGGATGACTATCAGCGGGTCAGCGGGTGTGCCTGCAGCGGGTATAGGCGACGAGATCACTCACCGACTTTAGAGGAGCTGGTCTCGGTGTTGAGCAGCATACCACTACCATAGGGCATGCCGCCCGTACGCCCGAGAAAATCGCGGCCGAGGGTCTTGCCAGACTCCATGGCTTGCAGGGCCAGGTACCGGCGCATTGATTCGGGAATGTCGTTGCAGTCCTCTCCGCTCTCAATGCTCTTCTTAGCGATGTTCTTTATCTTTGCGCGCCTGGAGGATGTCAGTATGGTTCGCGTATCGGCGCATGGGGAGGAGGGGGGCTACCTGTTCTGGAACCAGATCTGTACCGAGCGCTCAGTCATGTTGATCTCTTGCGCGATCCGCTCGCGAACGATGGCGGTGGGCGTGGGGTTCTTGTTGAACTCCATCTCGAGGGTCAACAGCTGTTCCTGGGTGGCACGCTGGCGCTTCTGGTTCTTCTGCTGCTGGGTCAAGGTGCTCTTGCGCGGGGGGCGGCGCGACGAGGCAGAGTTGGGCTGAGTAGGGCCCGACGCCGATGGCGAGGGCGTCGAGTTGGAGGTCATGTTGGGTTGCTGCGGTGTGGTGGACTGCATTCGCGATGGTGTTGCAGGCGCACCTGGAGGCGGGTGAATCGGAGTAATGACTCGGGCAATGGAACCTCAGAGGGCAGCGACGGACTGTGAGGTATATGTCTTGTCGTAATAGTCGTGATGAGAGAAGACGGAACAGTGAAAAGGCGGTGGTGACGGAATGAATGTAAGTGCTCAGGAGAGCTTCCGGCGCGGGATCGGTACAAGGAGAGTATCCGCGAGCAGTAGGGATGTGCAGCGTGCGACCAGGCGAGCAGATGGATAAGTAGGTATCAAAGCTTCACTGACTGGGAGCAGGAAGATGCTAACTGATCGGCTACTCGAGCGCGCTGGGCAGAAGCCTAAGGACTGAACACCGGGACGGCGGAAGCAGCTGGGTCTAAGGAGAGGACGGGCAGGGCCCAAAGGAGACAGAAAGACGACCGGAAGGAGTGACGGCGCCTGTAAAGAACAACAAGGGCAGAAGAGAACGTGGTGGAGATCGCACTGGCAGTCAAGATGACGATGGCAGGCGAACTCCAAGCGGGCGATATTGCGGGTGTAATGAAGTTGAGGCGGCGCAGAGGGTGTGCGAAGAGAAAGGGGGCCTAGCGCTGCTGCCCCCAGCGGCACTGCAGGCGCGCTCGTTGGCCGGCGCCGCTGTGGCCGCACCTACCGCCCGAGGCAGCTTGACTCGCGCGGAACCCGACACGCACGGCCGCTCCTCCCAAAATCGTGCTCGCTCTGCCAGAATCGTGCCCACCAGCCCCTCTGCGCCGCTCACGCCCGCACGCCCGCCGCGCCGCCCGCCGCCCTGCTCACACCGCGCCCGCGCTGCCTCCGCGGCTAGGCCTCTGCTGACGTCGCATTCAAGCCGGCACTCCCTGCCCGCTGAGTCGCGCCCCCAACCGCCGCGGCGCCGCCAGACACCGCACCGCAGGAGGCCGACAGCTGCTCGCCGCCGTCGAGCGCAGCTGCTGCGCGTCTGACAGGCACGCCCGAGCCTAGTCAGGAACGGGCGGCAGTAGCGCGCCGCCCCATTGGCCCGATTGCGCGCCATAAATAGAGCACACCAGTTATGCGGCACGACACACCACGCCGGCGCGATGCCCCGGCGGGCGACGCAGGAACAGCCCTGGCGTGTGGAGTTTGCGCGGAGAGGGCGCGCCTCGATCCAGTCGCGTTTGGCCGCTGCCCCGTTTGCCTCACACTGCCCGGGTACCGTGTCGTCGAGGGGAGGCCAATCAGCGCCCTGGGTAGCTGGAAAATACCGTCTCTAGCTACAGGAAGCTGCCGTCCATGAGCCCGTGAGTCCGCCGTCCGCGCCGCCCAGCCCCCAGGCCCGCGGGCCTCCTGGCCGACTGCGCGACATCGCACAACTCTGCGAACTTCTGTGCGACGCGCGCCCGCCGGCGGTGGCACCACGCTCGCACACGCCCGCACCGCCCCAGAGCCCTCCTGCTCGCGCGCCTCTCCTGCGCCGTTGCCCGCCGTTTCACCTCTCGTCATGCTGCTTGGCCCGTCTCGCTCGCCGCACGCGCGCTGCCTCGGCGCGCTGCCTCACGCCTAGCGTGACTGGCCCAGCGAGTCTGCTGAGTGATGACGCACCAGCCGCCGCGCCAGCCCGGTCAGGGGATCCCGTCAGCCCGGCCGAAAGCGGCCAGCGTGAGGCCTTATCGTATCCGGCTTGCCTCCCAATGCCGTGTTTGCTCCGATGCTCGAGCCTTGCCCTACGGGATCTACGATCGGCTAGGATGAGTACTGTACCTCAACGCCAACGGCGCGAAAGATCTGCTCCCGTCGTTTCAGGTCGAAGCTGGCTCCCACCGTGAACAGGAGCTCCTTGATTCGGCCTTCCCATAGCACTCCAATCCTCCACTTCTGGTCGACGCGTGCTTTGATCACGCCCGTCACGTCCTCGTCCGGGGATGCCGTGCGCTGCGCCCAGCCCGGCCGGAGCATCTTCACCGCCCACTCTGTCTCTGCCTCGCGCCGCCGTTGCCACAGCTCGCACCCCAGCTGGAGGTCGCTCTCGTACGAGTAGAAGTTGAAGTCGAATCGCGAGCACAGCGCGATGTTGTGCCCGGCTTTGACGGCGTACGTTGAGGACAGGTTGCCCATCAGGGGGTTGAGTGTGAGTGTCATTGTGTAGGGGAATCCCGTATGCTGGGGTAGGGTGGTAAACCTCAGGCCAGTGCTCATGCCACCGCTTTTATTCAAAAGTCCGTAGTACAGTTCCGCGCCCGCACTGAACATGCCGCTGACCCGCTCGGCGTTGGGAGAATTTGCGTCTTCGTCGCCGGGCGTCCTGGGGTCCGGACCAAAATTGTAAAGGCCCCGAACCCCCAAGAGCGCGCTGTCTGTGCTGTACAGGTACTCGGTGCTATACTTTCCATGGTCGCTCTGCACAACTCCGAGGATTGTCCCGCCATTATTCATGTTCGAGTCGCTGACCGCAGCGATCCGGACCTGCCGCGTGGGCGAGACTCGACGCAGGTACAGCGCCTCTAGCGAGTTTGTGGGCAGGAAAAGCCGGCCGTACAGCACCGTCGCTGGACCCCCTTTAGCAATGCCACCCGGCTGTGTTGCGGCGCGGTGGGGGACTCACCTCTGCGATCAATGCGCTTGCCTCTGTGCCATACCTCCCACCACCAAGGCTCGTCAGGCCTCCGGAGCTCTTTAAGGTGTCGGTAGCCCCGTACGACATTGTGCAAATCAATCTCGCTGCTCTTTGACTTGACATCCAGCGCCAGCGATGAGTACAGGTAGGACAGCGAGCCGTCCACGACGCCGACCGTGCCGAGCGAGTAGGATGTCGCAAGGTTGGGGGACGACAGCGATGAGAGGTTCAGACGCAACCCGCGCGGGGTCTGGAAGTCGAGCAGCGCTGCACGCAAGGTCAGCTGGTGGTCAGGCAGACGGGTAGAAGCGCGAGCGCGTGATGTTTACCTTGAGCTGTGGCGGTCAGGTAGGAGTACGAGTTGTCATGATTCCAGTGCGAAGCCTCATAGAACGCATTCTGCACGTAGTCCATAAACCCCAGCATTGTGCAACATCAGCATGCTGGGGAGAGGGCGAGAAGGAGGTGAGGTGGAGCTCTTGAGAGGTAGGTACGTAGCTGCGCGTCCGCGAGCTCGTCTAAAGATGACGCTTGCCGCGGCGCCATCGTGAAAACTTCCTCCGATAAGATAACCAGACCCTTTCTCGGAATTATTTTCAACACCACCGCGGCTGACGACCACTGCCCAATACACCACCAAAGCTTAGCTGAATCTCGCCCAAAACACCCCAAAATGCCCAAGTCGAAGCGCGCGAGAGTCGTCCACCTGTCTAAGGTGGAGAAGAAGGGCAAGGAGCTGTCGGAGAGGCTCTTCAACAATGTGCGCGAGGCCGCCGACAACTTCAAGTACATCTTTATCTTCGACGTCGAGAACATGCGCAACAACTATCTGAAGGAGGTTCGCCAGGAATTCTCTGACAGCAGGTATGCCAGCGCTGCCACGCGCTGTCCATTGGCGTCGACGCTCGAGATGCACAACTGACGCACCTTCGCAGATTATTCTTCGGCAAGACCAAGGTCATGGCAAAAGCCCTTGGCACCGACGCTGCCTCTGAGCACCTCCCCAACATTCACAAACTTGCTGCGCGCCTCGAAGGCAACGTTGGCTTGTTCTGCACCAACCGCGAGCCCTCCGAGATCATCGAGTACTTCCAGACCTACGCCCAAACCGATTTTGCACGCGCCGGTGTTGTTGCTAGCCAGACTTTTACCGTTCCTGCTGGTGTTGTATACTCGCGTGGTGGTGAACTGCCTGTTGAGGAAGATGTGCCGCTGCCACACCCTGTGGAGGTCACCGTCCGGAAATGGGGCATGCCCACTCGGCTGGAGAAGGGTAAGGTCATGTTGGACCAGCCCTACACCGTGTGCAAAGAGGGGGAGACGTTGAACAGTCATCAGTCCGCGCTTCTGAAGTTGTTTGGTGTTGCTATGGCTGAGTTCAAGATTAAGTTAACTGCGTAAGTTGTGCTATAAGAGATTATGAAGATGCTGATACTAACTTCGCTTCTAAAGGTACTACAACAAAGAGAGCGAAATTGTCACCGAGATTGATGCTATGGAGGAATAATTCGTACAAAAAACGCATTTTATATCAGGGCGTGGTGAAGCAAAACGAGGTGTTTTCGGAGTACGGAGTTCCGGTACGCTGAGAGACTTGTCCATCGGACCTGGGCCCAAGCTTTCATCTGTCCTTCGCATGGGGATACCTGGTCGAAAAGCTAGCGCAAAGAAAAGAAAAGCTATCCTGTCGACGCTGAAGAGACTTCCCTTTATCCCAATTTCCTAGTATATCTGCCGTCCGAAGTATCACGCGCGCATTTTCCCCAGTCGAATTTATTTGTTTTTCTATAAGTGGACGAACAACAGAATCTCAGCAGTGCTTGTTCACAAGCACATGTTACGAGAGAATAAGCTCGCTAAGGCATGATACTCAGACATCAGCAACCTGAGTACTGACAAAGGTGATGAATCAAGACTTGAGTCGAATTGCTGTTCGCTAAGCCGGTAGAACTCTATGTGACAGTGCTTCGCTATCTCTGTTCCCGCACATAGTCTGTCGACTGTCCTTGTGGCAGCTTGAGAAGACATGCCTAGGGCAAGGGCGTCTATGAAACTTCCTTGGAGAGCTTTTAAAGAAATCCACAAATGCTAAATACTACTGTAGCATGTCTTTAGTTAACTCCTAAGCACGATCATCTTTCAGTCAGCGAGCCTTGTAACCACTGAGATGCTCAAGATATCCCAAACAACCCTCTCTACTCTGCCAGCTCTTCGAGAATGAAAATTGCCCAACCAAGCCAGAAACACGGCGAGGGTTACGCGATTATTGTCCTACTCATCTCAAAGCTACATCAACTCGAACACCATGTGTGAAAAGAGCGGTTTCGGAACAACACAGGCTGGTTCCAATTGCATTACAACATCAGATCTACCCAGAATTTATGGAGCTCAATTGGCCAGCAATAACTCGAGCTCCGTGGCAAACAAAAATCCTGAGCCCCACGAGAAGAGAATGAGTTGTCGCTAACCCCTGTCTCACGTCATCTGCCTGCAAGCTGAGGCCTTTGCCCTCCCTTAGCTTTACATCTCACGAAGGTCAGCCCGATGTTCGCAATACTTGAATACCACTTCCCACTCTAAATCTGAGCTTTCTGCCGGCCTCCTGCTCGAGCCCGACCCTCGCTGATCAATCATGACGCAATCAGCCTGCAGACTCACCCTTTCAGACGCACCTCTTCACAAATTTTTGTCCCAAGGCTTTTGGGCGTAGCAATGAAGATGAGCGACAACCTTGATGATCCCGATTTTTTTATCCGTTTCTTCAAAAGGTGGACAGCATGCTGCCGCACAGCAGCGCTTGGAATAACAGCTCATGGCTGCTTCCTGATCCCGGTTTTGGAAATGCTAATGGTCTCGAATTTGACGAATTGTAAGTAGTAAAAAAAGAAAAAAAAATAGAGAGAGAGAGATATTAGCAGACACAGACGAAGATTCCTTCTGCGAGCTGAAAGCATGATCGATAGTAATCACTCAGGTCATCATCTGCTAACAGGTTGGACTCGATCCGGAATCTGCACAAAGGTACCGAGGGAGTCTTCCTACGTCACGTGTTAGTGAGCGTACATTACTACAACTCTCATCCATCTTGAAGCATATGTCTAATCCACCACTTGGACATCATGCAAGGAACAAGATGCACACTGTCACTCGCAGAATGGCGACTCCGGATACCGGAGCACTAATGATAACCTGGTGATCATTCTTTTGTGCGAGGTACGGTATTATCGTTCCAAGAATCTCCTGTAGAGATTTTGAATGGAGCAACTCAGTATCATGCTCACAAGTACCGAGCCGGACGGGGCGGTCCGGAAGGCCCTCAATGGAATGATCGTATGCCTAAGGCAAAGCTCATAGAAGATGGCCGCCTCAGCGATTTGTGGTTACTTTGAATTCCTAATATGTTTGACCACAGTAACTTTCTTGTGTATCTACATTCTTGTGAATGAAGGCGGCTACGCCTTTTACTATTTGCAAGAACAAGCTCTCCAAGTGGAAAGGAACTTTCAACTGCGTATGGGGAAGTATGCACCCATAGACACACTTGACTGCATGGTCTATGCTTGCAGCCGCCGCGCGGCTCTCATATTCTACCGTGAAGAAAAGCTGAAGGACCACCCGATGTCGGCTCACACGGATAACGATCTTGCAACATGTCCCGTGCCTATCTGTCCGGCGTGCGTCCTACCTCTGGACTTACTCAGGCTCCATGTGACTCATCATGTTACAACCCGTGCCAGAAGCGAGGTTTGGCGGCTAGGATATGCTGGAGGTCGCCATACAGTAAAGCTATTGAGAGCTCGCGACTTTCCCGGACAGAATTCCCCCATGCACAGAATGTCGCCAGAAGCGCCGGATGACCGCCCGCCAGATCACAGGCCATGAAGCATAACTTACATCAGCACAAGGGAAGGGCAACCGCACACTTCAAGTAGATAAAATACATGAGCAGGGTTATGGGGTCCATGGCGGGGTCATATGCCCATTGTGCGGCGCGCTTTCGGTCAGCACTGCCGGATTCCAGGACTGCATGGTACAGGAGCACATTCTCACCGATCATGGGAAGCTCCACGCACTTGTCCGAGCCAATGGATTTGAAGAAGTAGTGGGCTTGGAGGTCTAACGTTCCTGACATACGACACTCCGAAGTTTTTTCGTGCCCGGTCTGCTCCTAGTCCCAGACCCGAAAATTCTGGAATAATACCCGAGGTCATAAGGGACTCCACGAAGCTGTCGACGGCCTATATCAATACAGAAGAAAGACCCTCCGACTACGGCCAGATGTCCAATATCATCCGGTGTTCGATAACATCGGCCGCATCTCGATTACTAATTGATTAACTGTCATCACATGTCGGCTGCATTGCTCTGGAATCTGGACTCTCTAGTATAGCTTCGAGGTGCCATCCGTCGGAGAACGTTTCCAGATGCTTGCCTTCTCATTTGTCATCTCTGGTGTTCCCTTCCATGGCCAGATCATAGTTTACCCTCTGTTTTGAAACTTCGAGGTTATACACACCTAAAAGAACAAAATAAAAAAAGAAAGAAAGATGAATAATAGAAAAGAAGACTTACTAAGTCTTCCCTACAATGAAATCGGCCAATCTCCTCATCTATCCGTCACGTATCATACCGTAACGTGTATCTGTATGCGGTCGCTACTTAAGCAACTAAGCAGTCACTCGGTAGCCATATCCAATTGTGCAAGTGAGCTCGTCCCTCATGTCTTAGCCTAATCGCACAAAATAAGGCTAACCTAGACTCAAGCAGCAGTTGGGGTGAGAGAAAAATCTGGGTACGGGAGGACAAGGTAGCGCTCTACATGACAGTGTTGGGTGGCCGCCATCTTGTACCCAGGGACCATAATTACGACTGTGGCCTTTTGTTCATTGGCAGCTGCAGAGTAGAAATTAAAGAGATCATATGCATCTGATAAGGCCTTGGACCGCGGGGTTGCTCGCCGAAACCTTCTTAAGTAAGAACAATGGCCGCCGCGACGTGTAGGTTGTTCTCAGCAGGAGACCTACGGTTGGCCGAACTGACACTGCCTTGGCTTGCAAAGTGTACTCTCATAGTCTTCAAGTCTTTCTCTGTGGATTCAAAACTGAGGTACGATTGTTAGTTGTCAGTTGTGGCTCATCGCCCTCAAGATCCTTTCCCATCCTCATAAGCCTCGATGCCGTCATCTTGAGAATTCACAAGAAGAGCAGAAATTGGAGAGGTCTCAAACTGCACGCCATTATTATTCGAAAGGAACAGCTGCCGTTCTATGGGCCTCCGGCAAACTCATGGTGTGGTCTGATTCTCACAAGGGCTGCTCTGTCATATTACGCTCGCAAGCTTACATCAATGCTCTCCCCCAAGGCACGGCAGTTGCAGTCCTTACAAAGCAGCAGCTGCATAAAGTAGCGGGAATAGAGTTCAAAATGACTCAACCGTCTTCTTCGCCCACGACGTGATTCCATCACCTCCTGACTCATACCCTGCGCATCACTCGCACGGCCACTTCTCAGCCCACGGCAACGACCCCATTGGTCCCATCAAGTCATTGCTCTAGCCCCCCCACAATGCTGCTGTTTCAGGGAGCACCGCCAACTCACCACCGCAACTCCACTCTCTCCCGAATAGGGAGGAGGGCCTGTGCGGTCCTGTACAAAAGTAGTCACTCCTCCACCACCGCCCGCCAGCACGCCAGCACGCCAATTCCCCCATAACGCAAGCCAACGCATTCCCCTCCCCCAAGACAAACCTCAAACAACTTCCTCCACAGCCAATTTCCTTGAAACGCCCCAGGGATTGAGAGGAAAATAAACAATGGACCTCTTCCTCAGCGCCGTAACAACCGTCTCTTCCTTCCTGGGCGCGGCGTCCAACCACACCCAGCACGCCGTCACCTCGGTCCCGTGGACCCAGCTGCCCGGCGACGCCCAGCGCTTCTTCGCGCGCGTCGCCGGCGCCGGCACCAACTTCATCGAGATGCGCTGGGACGACCTGCCCGACAAGACGAAAGAGTGGATCAAGGCGCATCCCTACCAGACGGCCTTCTACGTCGCGCACGGCATCGTCATTGTGGCGCCGACGCCCGTCACTGCGCCGCTGATCGGAGCTGCGGGGCTGGCGACTGCGAGTCCGGCTGCAGGTAAGGAGTCATCCTCTCGTTGTTACTTGGGTAGGGGTGGGTTGGTGTTGACGTTCCCAAAGGCTCCGCTGTTGCGGCTATCCAGCACGCGCTTACTACCGTGGGGACCGGTGGCGTGGCGTTGAAGACGGCGGTGACGACCGGTCACGGCGCGCCGGCTATTGCGGACGGGCTGCAGGCGGCGTTTGCAATTGGGACGGGGATTTACGGCCTGTGGACGTACTTCGCCGGCGCTCCGGCCAAAGAAGAGCCAGCGAAATCTGCACCGGTGGTGGAGGAGAGCACCAGGAAGAGGAATGCCCCGAAGAGAAGCAAGACGGCCCAGGAACCTGCTGAACCTAGGCGGAGCGCCTTCCGCAATTTCTTCAGCCTGCGGAGGAGGAAGACAACGGCGTGATTGGGAGTGATTTTTCTGCAAGGTTGACATCTGACTGATGGAGAGAGAGAGCGAGAGAGACGGAGCTTATACCCCGCAAAGATGACTGCGCAAGCAGTGGTCGACATGATTACACGTGAAGATTGGAGTTTTGGGAGGTATTATTGTATTTTTCATTGGGTTGTACAACGATTGGCATAGACGGAGGCACAATGCATACCTGGAAAACGTATCATCTGGACCAGAAACAGATCACATGGTCAAAATCCGCATCCGTGACATCTGCCACGGTTTTTACCGCGGGAGCAATCAGCTCATTGAGCAATTGGACACTCGCCTCTCTCTGAACGGCGGCCTCTTCTTGCTGGCCCAATAGCTCCAGGACACGAGCTTTCATGAACGCTGCACGAGCTTTTTCGGGTCGGTACACGTGTCGACCAGTGAACACTTTCAGCGCTTGGTCTAGAAGTGGTCTGAGCAGACACATCAGTCAGTCGATCTGCAAATTTGGAGTGGGGAGCGTATGAGAGCGTACAGGGCGGCTTCTAGCATGTTCAGACGTCTGCAATGCTGACCAACTTTGACACAAGTGTCAGCTGTGCGGTGGTGGTTCTTCCCAACTGTGTCCCTATAATGGCTCAAAGCTCTCTGGTGGTACTGTCTGCTTTCGTCAAGTAGTGTGTCGTCAGAGTGCAGCTTTGCGAGATCCGCTTTGACGTTTCCAATGGCGTGAAGGAATCTTCCAGTTCTGCAAGCCCTTTGGTCAACGTTCTTTGCATGCATGAAAATTTGTGAGATAAGCAATCACTTACATGAACGATTCACGGTCATTGATTCCTGTTGGAACATAATTCAATCAATTCGCACTGAATCACAGTGCGGCGCCGTGCTTTTTTCGGTCCAACAATTCCGTAAATTGCTCCTCTGTCTCGCAAGCCGGTCATCAGCACAGCGTCAGCTTCTTCCAACCGACCACTTTGAAGCCAGTAAGCTAAACCAAGGTTGACAGTGGGAAGAGACTTCAGCTCTTTTGCGGAAGCATCAACTTCATCCATGATCTCGATCGAGCGCAGGAAGCATCTCTCAGCCTCTTCCAATTCATGGTTCATCATGCGTGCAATCCCGAGCTCATTCCATGAGATTGCATACTCTTTCTGCTTGCCGGTAACGCGTGCCTCTTCAGCCATCATGTCATTGAAGATAGTGAAGTTATGAACGGCTTCAGCTGGCATATTCGTCTCAGTAGCCACACACCCGATGTTGTGATGAATTTCCGCAAGCATTGCGTTCATATCTTCAACTGAGATGGCCCCTTCCGTTAACAGCTCATCCACCAAGCTGAGCTTCACGAATTCGCCGTGGATCTGGGCTCTCTCGAAGAATGGAAGAGCCTCCAACGAATTGCCAGACTCGTGGTAAAACCTGGCACGAATGTCAGACATTGTCAATACCCAGTATCTGCGGAGGCTTACCACCCAGCGTCGGTCAGCAGCTTCGCCAGGTGGAATCTGCTTAATGCATCACTGTCCAGGCCTTCAATTTTCTCAGAAAATTCCATGAGTTTCATTACATGTGGAAACAGCTCTTCGCATGCTGACCATCGTGCAACGCCATGGCGCCAGCCAAACGCCTCGAAGGGCCAGGTGGCTGAGACAAGGCGGAGGCACGTTGAAAACGCCAACCTTAAGTGTGGCGCTGCCATTTTGGCCCGGGTGACGTCCTGGACCAGCCGATGCACTGAGATAGTCTGCGTAGTTCTCTGGCGGGAAATGAGAGAAGACTGCAGTAACTCCGTCCTAGACCGCTGATAGTCATTGGTAGAGCGTGGATAATCATGCAGTAATGGAGGAACTTTGGAAGAGCTTTTTTGTGAGAGGAAGATCATCAGCACGCGCTCTGGGATCTCGTCCGGGTCCATGAGCGAGAGAACATCAAGGAGGGCGCGTCCGTGTTTCAAGCTTTCCAAAGCCCAGACTGATGCTAGAGTATGGCCATAAGTGGAAGTCCTGCGCTGGAGCGGATTGTCCATTTTGGTTTCGAAGAGTTCTTCTCGGCTCTCCCGCTCATCATAGGCAGCCAAAAGCTCAGCGAAAGAGAGATCTCGCCTCGTGATAATTCCTGCTATCTGCGTAAGCGCCAAAGGCAGGCCTCCTAGCTTTTCGGCTATTTCTTGGCCAGTCGTCCCCTCTTCCGCGTCTTCTTTTCTCTTAGTCAGTTTGATCAGAAACTTGAAGGCATCCTCGGAGGAAAATGGACGTAGCATCTGGTCCTCAACACCATCTAAGTGGAACGGGTACCTGCTAGTGAGCAGAACGCACCCAGGTCCATCAGCTGGCCAGAAGTCACTAAGCATCTCCGAATTGTCAGCATTATCAAATACCAAAAGCCAAGAAGCTTTCTCAATGCTCGTTTCAGACGCTTCATATGACTTGACCGGGTTCGCCATCCAACCCTTCACGGTTTCTCTGACGACAACAAGGTCTTTCGCATCTGCGGAGTCTTCTGGAACCAAGCCAAGGTCCGAAGCTATCTTGGAATATCCGTCTGCAAGCTTGACAGGCTGGTCTGCGTAAACCCAGAATATGGCGTCGAAGCGGTCCTTCCGAGAGTGCACAAACTCGGTGGCGACCTGCGTTTTGCCCATGCCTCCAGGTCCTACCAGAGCGAAAATGGTCAGTTCCTTGCCGGAGGATGAGACAGATTGCGTCTCGTCAGGCTTATTGAGGAAAATAGAGTCCAACTCTTCAAGCACGTCTGCTCTTCCGTAAAATTCGGTATTGCGACTTGTAGGGATGATATGACAAGGCAACTTCGGGTTTGGTAGGATTGAAGCAAAGTTTGATATTTCTGGGATATCTCCGACCAGGGCGTCCGAGGAGCCATGCGTGGCGTGAGGGTTACTCGGAGGGTCTGAGTTCCCTGTGAACGATGACTGTCAGCTGTTTGTGGGGGGACCACTTGTGAGTATTCCTCACCGTGGGTCTCTTCATGGCTCAGAGACTCAATATCACTGATATCCTTCACACTCAAATCTGCCAAGCCTTCCGGTATGTCATCTGCGCTCCTTAGTGCTAAGGAATGCGCGTTATCGCAGCGGCTGGCTTACACTCGGGTGAGTGGTGCCTTATCTTCAGCCGGGCATCTTCTACCGCAGTCTCAATGAAATCACTGATCTCTGAGAATTCTGGTCCATTGACGTCGACGTCGCAGAGGTTTCTGTGGTCAGTCTTCAGCGCTAAAATACGTTCGTGTGGGAAGCGGGTCTGCACGAATGTTTTTGGAGTAATCTGCAAAAATGGCTCAGAATACACCGGCTCCTGCACTTCAGTTTGGACGAAAATGCTCACCAAAATTTTTGACGAGGATAGCAAGGACGACTTAGCTCTCGTCTCCTTCAGTTCGTGACAAGACAACACGTAAATGTCTGCCGCCGCCTGCATGAAGCGTCTTGAGAGCTCTGCAAGCTTTTTCCGAGTGTCAACCGTCATCAGAGTTTTGGCTTTCGAACCCTGCTCAATGGCATATGGCACGTCGGCCCAGGCCTTGTCATCTTCGGAGATCGAGTGAGGTGTGCCCAAGAAGACGACACCGGCCAAAGTGCCCAGCAAAGCTTTGTACTGGTTCTTTTGCTCGAACATGAGACACAGTGCCTGGAAATGAGCTTAGTATTACGACAATCAATGGATTAGTTATTTGCATGCCTCTTTCACTATGAATCCTCCGACACTGTGAGCAATGATCACGACGGGTGGACCCGTTTCGTTGGGGGAGTTCTTCGCAACAGTTTGGCTTAACTCAGCCAGCCGTTGCACCAAACGTTCGCCCTGCGCAAAGAGCCGAGACCAGATGAACCCACGCGGTGTGAGCTCGTGGCTAAAGGCAAAAGCAGTTGTGCCAGACGTGATAGTACGGGGCAGCGACTTCAGCCAAAGCTGCTTGCTACTTCCACACCATTCATTCGGTGGCTTGGTACTGATGCCGGGTACGAGAATGAAGCTGCGGGACGGATGAGCGTTAAGCAGTGGAGGCCGCTTGCGGATGCCTGTCCCGCACCGCTTGCACTACCTAAGCGGGTTACGCGAAACATATGCCTCGCTCATGTAGGCGACGGGAGCCTGCCAACTTGAGACGCTGCATAGCCTCAGGGCTGGCATCAGAAGTCGTTGGAGACCGGATGTGCTGTTCACATGCTCCACACACGGGCGCCAGCGCGTCGACTTGACGGAAGGCTCAGCAGGGATCGCAGGTGAAGCGGCAGCCTGACTCGCCCTGCTCTGGCGCTGGGTTGCTGTACCGCATCCATAGCAGCGCTAAGCGCTCATTTCTTTATATAGATTGATCTCTCAAAGGATGCGTTCGGACTTTGAGCTTCTGTGCACGCACAACATGTTCGCTCCGCTGGAGCCACTTTGTCGTGATGGCCAACCAGATGGAATCGCGCTCGCCGACGACGAGCCTCCTCACGGCCGAGACGCGCGCTGACACTACTATCTCGTTGGAGAGGAGTCCATCACCGCAGCCTCGTGAGCTCTTCCAGGAGTTGGCGGTCAGGACGCCTAGCAAAACTGACAGAGTGTAGTTGCGCCTAATCAGTATGCCAATGCCGTATCGAAGCATTCGCAGCAAACCATCGAAACGAGCCTCCATCCCGGCGAGAATTTCGACAAATTAGCCTCGTACCTGCGGAAAGCCCTGCAGCCAGGGGCAACGCCATCCACAGGCGCGAGCGCATTTCCGCAAAAGGCCTCGGTGGATTTTGTGAGCAGTTACATCTTCTTTCGATCCGGGAAGCACGGCAGCTCCACCAAGCATATTTCGAGTCCGCAAGGCTCGCAGGAAAGGCACGACGAATTTACCCGTCAAGCAACTGCTTCCAGCCAAGTTTTGTTCCTTCGTGGCCAGCCGTCATCCGACTGGCTAGCCACTGTCGGCGCAACGTATCGCGTCGATCCTGAGTTTTTCCAAAGACATCTGGACTTTTACGTCAATTCTGGGAGACGCGACTTCTTTTCGCTGCCGGCCTTGTCGCCGAGCGGCATCATCGAGATGCATTACACCACCATAGGCGAATGGACTCGCCCATATCCTGAGCAAGAGCCTACCCAGGATGATATTGAGCACCTGAGAAAGGCGTGTGCCGAGTCGAAACGCCAGTATGATATTCTTCAGTTGGAGCGAAATATCCATGCAGACACCGGTTTGGGAAAGTCCGTCGTTCGGGAGTTTTGGGCATTTGACGAGAGGCATTTTGCGATTGAGCAGCGCATGACTATCACTGTCGAAAAGGTTGGAAGAGAGTGGGTCGCGCTGGTCTGGACGGACACTGGTCAAGACCTGCATGAGGAAGGACACTTCATGCCCGGGCCTTGGACTAGCGCGGAGAAAGAATTCGGACCAGGACCTTGGATGGGCGTGAAGGGGCCTGGCGGAAGTTGGAAACTTCGAGAACTTTATCCAACCATCCAGGTACAGTCCCACATCGCGCTGAAGTACCATCGGACGAATATCCCGAAATCCATCCGGCCTAAGGGCAGATTCATCCAGAGCGCTTCACTTCTCCCCATCAATTACGGACGATCACTGGATGAAAAGACTGCCGCCAGAGATCCCTTTTACGCTGTCAGCGAGCTCTTCACGTTCTGCGCATTTTCGGAGTCGCAATTTCTGAACATGCTCCAAACAAAGTTGGACTCGATGGCGAGCGAAGAGGCGCTGTCGAAGCGACCGCTGGAGCTGTCGAATCTGTTATACATGCAAAAGACGGTGAAAAGACATATCGAGCGTTTGCGGGATAGTATCCAGGCGATAGAAGTCCATGGAAGCGTTACTTGGCCGACGCCTAACGATGGAAAAAGGTTGGACAAAGCCGAAGCAGTTGCCCGTGTACTGCGGAGACAATACGACGATTTGCTGCGGCGGGCAGAATCCCTCTCTACGCAAGTAGAGGACCAGACCAAGTTCCTGACCAACAAGGCCATGATCGACGAAGCGACGCGTGCTCGACCTCAGGCAATTGAGGTCACCAAGCTGACTAGACTTGCGTTTTTCTATATTCCTCTCAGCTTCGTGGCATCTTTCTTCGGAATGAACCTGGATCCACTCACTGATGCTCGAAACAGCTTGATATGGTTCTTCGTCGTATCCGTCCCTGTCCTCTGTGTATCTGTGGCTTTCATGCAATGGAACGTTTTGTATTTCTTGCGTAACGCCTGGAGCGCAATCAGACCAAGACAGAAGAGTTCAAGCTAGATATCCTGTCATCACATTTGTAAATAACGTCAGATACAGTAGTATCCAAGTGAATACTAAAAGCCTCCTGTTGTTCATCTCCCCGACTAACTTCCGTTAAGGAGTTGTTCCTCGTCTGATGGTGATTACTCGTAACTCCTATGCTCGTCATCGGAGAACTCGTACCTATCCTGTGGCACACTATCTCCGCCCTCGTCACCAGTGTCTTGCTCACTGCCATTCTCAGAACCTAAATCATCTGGACTTCTCGAGGCAGTAAGAGAGGTGAGTTCCCTTTTGAGCCCTTCCAACACCGTTCCAAGTCTTAACTTCAGGTCTGGTACCCTAGCCTGCATCACTTGGACCTCCAGCTCTGCAATTTTCTCTTTCATCTCGTTGATGACAGCCTGTGATCCATCATCTTCAACCAGACTGTCTCGATGGTCGCCATCGAGCGGTTCTTCGAACGTGAGCCCGGGTCCGAAGACGGTCGCAAAAATCCTCGCCATGCGTAGGTCCTTGATGGAGAAAACGATCTCCAGACCGTCCCAACCTTCTCCTCCGCTCAAGGTCCGGCAGCCCGATTTGGCTTTCTTCTTGCTTTCGGTCCCAAACAAGACTGCTCTCCACGCGCGAGCTATTTCACCAATGGGGTTTCCGTAAGCCCCGCAACCCCAGGCACCAAGGACCACTTTGTTAATGCCCTTCAATCTCATTATCCGCATCACTGCCCTCATCTTGCGCAACACCAGTTCTCTGTCTTTGGCATTGGCATACTTCTTCCCCTCGCCCTCGCCACCTTCGACGTCCGGGAACCTCAGCATTCCAGCTGAAATGACATCGATGAAGAAGCGGTCTTTCTTGTCCAAGTCCGAGGCCTCGTCATCCCAGGCCCTGAACACCAGCACGTCCGGGGTGTATATGGCACCGACTTCAGGCAATCGGTAGAACTCCTCCCGGAGGGAGGGGTAGAGAGTGGTTCGCAGGCAAAGCCACTCCTCCTGCGAAGTGGCTCCATTGAGAACTCCGCCGCCGGGCCTGAGCGGTGAAGCCATGTTGAGCACACCGACTCTGGCGCGCTTGTTGCCAGAGCCGCTCAGTCGCGCAGCAGCTTCGAGCGTGTCCGCAACCTGCAGGCTGAGCTGCATCGGCGGCTTCTCTGGCACGTTTGCCGTGATGGCCTTGTCCTTCCCGCCTCTTACCTCAGAATTGTCATCGCTGTCCTCGTCTCGAGCTCGGGACTTGCGCTTGGCTTTGGATTGAGATTTCGCTCTCGACTTCGCGTCAGATTTGGGCGTGTCGAGCTGAGGGAGAGAATCGGGTGCTGCGGGGTCGACTATGAGCTCTGCGGCATCAATGCCTCGTCGAGCGCGTGAGGACGAGTTGAGGAGGGCGGGAATGGCCTGGTTGATGGTTGCTCTCGCTTTCTTCGCGCGGGCATCGCGGCGGAAGGACTGAGGCGGGACGACAACGGTAGGTTCAGTGCGGCCCATAGTGAGGAGTGCTATGCGTTGCTCTCGGCGGGAGTGGAAAGAGAGGTGCGGGTTAAGGAGAGCGCGGCGGCAAGAAGACAGGGTGCTCAAGTAGCGTTCACGAGCACCTTGGTGGAGGGCGGAGGTGCCATGGTGACAGCAATTGCGGAGAATAAGGCGCCGGTGACGAGAGAATTACTCATCCCGGCAGTGAGCGAGCAATTGGGCCAGCGCTGTACAGAAGCGGAGCAGAGAGGCAGAGAGAGAGGTCAACTGCGGTCTGAGGCATGGCAGCGGTGGAGCGGAATATCCTCCGCCGCTTGTCATTTCTCGTGGGCAGGCCGTTGCCCGCCGGCGGCCGGGGCCAGATCCGGCAACGTTTAATTTCAGAGCGCCCACAGAGGCATATCTCCCGGCCGGGCCGCGGTCGACAGCACAGCGGGCAGCAGGCAAGTAGTTCCGCGACAGGCCTAGAACGGGCGATATGGGTGTGTAAGGCCCAACGTCCTCCGTATAACGACCTCACCTCTTCCCCAGAGTCTTTTCGGGCAGCTCGTTTCCTGTCCGCTCGCTCCTCCGCTCATTCTTCCCCTCGGCCCCGGCTCAACGACATGTGCGATGACGACTTGGCTCGGGGGTGCCATATGCAGGGCTGAAAAATCGCCTACCACAAACCCTGGCCATGGGACTTCTATGATGTGAAATCCCATGTGCCCGGAGCGGACGCCAGGAAATGCGCTCTCTCACAATGCCATGGGCCTGCAGCGTCCCTTGACCGCCTCTCGTCCTGCTCGCCGCTACCGCCGCTGCTGCTGCTGCTGCCGCCGCCGCCGCCGCCGCCGCCGCCGCCGCTGCCGGCCTGCCCCGGCATGCTTTCCCTCCCTTCGCTCGCCCTGCGGCTGCTGCGCGCTCCTGCCTGGCTGTTCGCTCTCTCTGTCGCCCAGCTGCCCTCCGCTGGGGCTCTGGGCTTTGTCTGCGCGGGTTTCAGCGGCACGGCGGCGCTACTGCAGGATGACGGGCGTGAGGCTAGCGAAATCGACCGATTCACCAGTACTGGGGTCGCATCTGTCGCCGGCTGTATCTGGCAAGGGCCGCACGCGTCTTCCCGCGCTCGTTAACGGTTTTTTCAGGCTGCCGGCTGACGTCAAGGCGGGTTGGGTGCACGACGACGTTCGGGCGAATAGTTTCCACAGTGTCCGATCATCCAGATAAATGATCAGCGTCAGGCACCGCCCAAAAGGCGGCCGTTGACGAGCCCAGGACGACAACCACCGACATGCGCCGCTCGTAACCTGCCCGACCCGACACGGCTCCCGCAGAGCTGTACCGCCTGAATGACCGGCGCCGCCAGCACCCACGAGCTCCGCAAGTGCGTCCTCCGCCTCCTGCTGCCGTCGCCCGCGGCCCGCTGCCCACTGTGCAGAGAGCTGACCGCGCCGCCCACAGATATTCGGAAAACGGACAGCTCCCGCTCGCGCCCGCCGCATGTGAGCACTCCCTGGGCTGGGACCCCCAACTCCAACGCCAGTCGCCGCTATGCGCCGCCCTGACGGCCTTCACCGACCTTGTCGTTGCGCGCCTTGGTACGCTGTCTCCGCTCCGCAAACTTTGGCGCCCGCCTGACCGCCACTGCAGGAGTCTTCGCCGCCTTCGCCAGCCTGACCGACGGCCGCTCCCACCGCGTGCTGGCCGCCTGCGCTGCGCTGCCAGACGACCGACAACCCCCGCCGTCCTGGCTGCACGGCTGTGACCAGGACTGCCCCGTCTGGCTGTCGCTGGCCCGCCGCACCCTCGGCATCGACCACATCGCACGCGACCGCGCGTTTCCGAGCGGCGGCATCGCCGTCCAACTCGATCGAGATCCATCCGCTGCCAACCTCAGCTGCGTCGTCCGCCCTCCCCATGTCAAATACTATGCCGCCGTTCCCATCCGGACCAAGCGCAACATCTGCATCGGAACCCTGTTCGTGCTCGACCGAGTGGTCCGCTTCGACCGTTTCGATGACGATTTGTCCTTTCTATCCTCCATCGCCGAAAAATGCATGACCCAGCTCGAAACAGCCCGGGAAAGCCATTTGAAGAGTCGCATTACGAGGATCAGCGAGGGAACGTGTTCGTTCATCCATTCAAGAGCCACCGGCCCCGACGAGCCCACCAATTCCGCCAAGCAAAACAACACCGCCTCGTCAGACCAGCCATCGTCCACGAAGCCGTCCGACGGATCGACAAGTGAAACGAAGAAAGCCCCGCCAGATGCCAGCGACGGCTCAACTGGCAGTTCCGGGAGGACAACGTACAAGGAAGCATTCGCCCGTGCGGCCCTGCATCTGAGAACAGCATTGGACGTAGATGGCGTCTTGTTTGTCGACGGATTGATTGGTTTCCAAGGCGCCCTCACGCCATTGGCAAAACGTGAACAGGAACTCGAGGATGAAATGAACCAGAAGTCTGGGCGAATCGATCCATCGAAACTGGACACTAAATCGGCACCTGCGCCTGGCAGGGCGGCTGTGAATTCCACCGGTGACTCTAAAGCATCCGACGACCCATCAGGGCCGGCGGAAAGGACGTTCTCCAGCGCTGACTATCAAAAATCCTCGCTCATCAGGCGCCCGGGAGAAATCCTGGCCATCTCCGCACCCGGTTCGGATGCCAGGCCGCGTTTGAAGAATCTGGTGCTTGACGGGGCTGATGATGATTACATCGACGAACGGTTCCTTCGAAAATTCCTTGCAAAGTATCCTTCTGGTAAAGTGTGGTATTTTGATGAGGATGGCGCACCTTATACGTTTTCTGATGGCGAGACGCTTGTGTCGGATGATCCGAACGGAGAAGCAAAGCAATTGTCTGCCGTCTTCCCAGGCATTCGGCAGTTGATATTTGCACCTTTGACGGATCCAGTGACGCTCAAACGCTTGGCTGGCTGTTACGCATGGACGACTCGCGTCCATCCTGTCTTTACCGAGGCCGCAGACCTTGGTCCCTTCAAGGCTTTTCTCCATTCTGTTGAAGCTGAGGTGTCCAGGATTGATACCGTAGCAGCAATCAAGCAGCAAGAGTCGTTCGTTTCATCCGTCAGTCACGAATTACGTACACCGTTGCATGGCATTCTCGGCGCTGTTGAATTTCTTGGGGAGACAAAGCTGGACAGCTTCCAGCAAGGTTTGGCTGAGAGCATTCGCTCGTGTGGTTCGACCTTGCATGACACACTCAGCAGTGTGCTCTCGTACTCGAAGATTAATCAGTTTGAGCGGCGGCGACATAAATCAAAGCACAAGATTCCGGAATCGCCCTGGTCTCTTGAGAATAAAGATTCTCTCGAGGAACCAGAACATGATCTTCATGGTCTGCTCACGTCCGTCAATATTGCCACGCTCTGCGAGGAGGTCGTTGAAGTCACAGCTGGTGGTCACTCGTTCAACAAGCCAACTGCAACAGACGATCTCACAATTACCCTAGATGTCAAGTTCCAAGACAATTGGAACTTTCTGACCGAGCCGGGCGCTCTCCGCCGCATTATGACCAACATTCTCGGAAATGCGCTGAAATACACGGAAAAGGGCTTTGTCAGAGTTTGCCTGGACATTGAAGACATCAGCCTTGAGCCAGTGTCTGCTAGCAAGACAAGCCACAAGCTTAAGATGATCAAGTTCTCCGTGGCGGACTCGGGGAAAGGCATGTCCAAAGAATTCCTTGAGAAACACTTGAGCGTGCCCTTTACCCAGGAGGACACTATGGCATCACAAGGCGTGGGTTTGGGAATGTCGATTGTGAAGAGCCTCGTAGCAATGCTTGGTGGCAAGATTAAAGTTAAGAGCCAGCTAGGTAGGGGGAGTACATTTACTGTCAGCATCCCAATGGCTGCAGGAGACCCAAAAATTCCCTCCCCCGCAACTATTGCTTTGGAGAAGGCAGTGCCCGAACTACGCCAAAGAAACCTCAATGTCTCCATCCGTGGCTTTCCCGTCACTCTCCAAGAGTCATTCGAAAGCTACCTACGCAACTGGTTCAACTGCACTATTCTTGCTTCAGATGGCAATACCCACCCTGACGTCCTTGTCGTTGATCAGGCCGACCGAACAATTTCCCATGAAGTCCGCACCCGGTATCAAGCGAACAGCGTGGCACTCCTTAATGTTTCAATTTCTCCCTCTCTGCGTCGCCGTTCTGATAGCCTTGACTGGGGGTTCCGATCCCGCCAGACGATCTCCCGCCCGATTGGACCCCATAAACTTGCCAAAGCCCTCCTCGCTTGCGCAGATAGTCTGGCAGAAGACATTGATCATGACCCCTCACGGCCAGCTACGCAGCGACTCGACACAAATTCTGCTCCACTGTCAAATCACATGGAAGTTGATACGACTGTTTCTCCACGCAGCAAGGCGCTCGCCCGTGCCGCCGACCCGATCCACTCACTCGAAGATCTCCCATCGCCAACGAAAAGAGCACGCCACTATCCGCCAGATGTGTCACCTCCACAGGATACTCCGACATATCCGTTCAGAGCGCCATCCCCGTATCAACACAAACCTCACGACTCTCATCAATCTCCCATCTCTCCCACAGCGCCTGCCGCGGCATTGGCACTTGAGCAATCTCTACGCTCCTTAGGCTCACCGGTACAGGCAGAACGCTCTCCCCGCTTGTTGCTTGTGGAAGATAATGCCGTCAATCTCAAGCTCCTGCAGACGTTCATGTTGAAGAAGGGAATTACCGATGCGGCGACGGCAGAGAACGGGAAGGTTGCAGTCGAGGAAGTAGCCAAGGTAGCTGATGCGGGTGGTGGATTCGACATCATTTTTATGGGTATGTGTATTTTGATTTTTCCGTCCACTACATTCATGTTTACAGTGCGTGGACGCTGACATCTCATCACAGACATATCCATGCCCATAATGGATGGTTTCGAAGCCACCCGTGCCATTCGCGCCATCGAACGTCGCCAACGCCTCGCTGGCCACTCATCGCATGCACCTCCGCAGCTATCACATGGCATTTCCACCGAATCCGAGTCAGAAGCGACGACACCGTATACGCCTTCAGGTCAAGATCACCCGCGCTCGCAAGCCTTCGTCGTCGCACTTACCGGACTGGCATCGAGAAAGGATGAGGACAAGGCGTACCGAGCCGGTGTCGATTTGGTCATTACCAAGCCGGTAAAGTTTGGGAAATTGACGGAGCTTTTCGAAAAGTGGGAGAAGGGAGAGTTACGAGGCGGCGGCGGAGAGGGCTTGGTGGATGACTTGGTCGATGAAGAGAGTGAGAATGGAATGGGTGTGGACTAGGGATAAGTTTGTCATGATGTGGTGGGCCGCACTTGCCGAACACAAGAGTTATAAGTGACTGGACAAGAGATGTGTTGATCGTATGCTGTACTATTCTGGGGGTTTTTTGATTTTTTGGTTGGTCGGCAATGGAAAGGTTTTATTGGAATAACATTCAAGGATGAGATATGGCAAATGACAAAACGACAAATGATATCATGAGATCAAAGTCTTGCTCGAGGGCGAGGGTGTGCGGAGGGGAGACTGGCACGCGCGAATGTCCGGTGCACTGCAAGCATTGAGTGGTCCATCTGGCGCGCATACTACAAGGTATTGAAGTTGGTCAATGCGGCATCATTCAGGCGATTACGGACAACAAACGGCGCTACAGGAGCATCAATGGTAGCTTTGGATCTGTTCTGTTTGAGCAGCATGCATGCACGGAGCGGCTGCCTCCTTACGAAATAATCATTATTGGAGCGAACGGTTACGAGACTGATATGTGTATTCCTATATTTTCTTACAAGCAGCAGTTTAGCAGGCGCTGGGGCGTTGATCATTCATTTCCATGTACCTATACGGCTTGTACAGGCTGAAATTCAAGGAATTATTCGTTGCTACGCTTACCAATTTCCCTGCAACGATCCCCGTCCAACCGGGAAGAATTGCACTTCCACCTAGCACCGCCCGACCACTATGTGGGCATAATCCATGAAACAACAACAACAACAACAACAGCCATTTCCCCGGTTCACATCGGTCGTTCTTTAGACGGTGAAGAAGGCATTGCTAGACATGGGAATATTTATACATGGTCTTTACCCCGCGGCCGGTTTCATCAGTTTCTTCTTCTTCTTCTTCTTCTTCTTCTTCTTTCGTGGATAGGTCAAAATGGTCAACGCGAGAATGAAGCTGGTCGTAGCGAAACTCGGCGACGACCAACCGCCCGAGGTACCTCTCCGCAGGCTCTTCTAGTCCCCCCAACTTTCGTTACGAACTCATTACGCGTACTACGAAATCATCTATTGAAACTACAGCATCGGGCTCGAAAAGCCCGGCTACACGATGCTCAAGCAAGTGCTTCGCGTGCTGCTGCTGCCATATGCGCTGCTGCAACTGCTTTAACGGAATGACTATTTCGAGTAGGCGCGCTCTGAGCGCGTGTTTACAGGCGTGTGCAAGGTGGTGACCAACGAAGCAAGGATGCTGAGGGCCGACGACTCGTTTGTGCATTGCGTTCTTTGGGACGGCTGTTTTCATGACCTGGCTTACTGTAAAGATTTTCCAATGGGTGCTTTATTACGCGTTGAATCTCCCCCCTAAATTCCTTTGTAACATCTCCAAATCACCGGTAGCTGAAACTCCTGCAGGATGGAAATGTCTTCTGCGGCATATTACGCCATCAGCGTCCTCGGCTTCACATCCATCCTCGTCGAGCTCTTGTGGATCCTCTGCGGCCGCACGGATGCGCTTTCGCTTAAATCTTTCCGATCTCACATCGCAGGGCCGATATTACGTTAGTCTTTTCGATCTTGAAGATTATCGCCGCCAAAAAGGGTAGGAGCTACTGGCAAATCCACTTATCAGTCCTGTGAGGCTGAAGACAAACGGGATGTTTTTGGGCCCAGAGATAGCCTGTGGTGGTTCAAGATAGCTCTCAATCCGTCTACCTGCTTTTTTTTTTTTCGTAGGCATGCTGCGCTTATCGGGTAGACGTAGGAAGCCATGTGATTGGGTCACGGAATCCGGTCCCAAGACACGAAGAATAATAATCACCGATACGTAAAAAGAGAAGCGTATGTTCTCGACCACGTCGACACCAAGTGGCTGTGCACCGGGTAAGTCCTGCGGCTTCGCCTTTCTCTTCCTGCTCTAGCAAAGCCGACGCCAATAGATTTCGCCGCGCGAACCTCGAGCGCAGGTGAGCACGACTCGCTTCTTGTTCCTCGTGCGGTGGCATTTGGCGCAGTTGCCAGCTGTTGCGCCAGATCTAAGAGTCTCGGGGCGGATCCGCCACGCAAGGGGGTGAACCCTCACTGCTTGCATGCGTCACAAAGCCAACAGACTCTCTCGTTCGACCAGCGCCATCGCGTCACGGCCATGCAAATGCGCCCCATACATCGTGGCGGCTTCCGAAATGCGCGCGTCGTTTCCAAGCGGCATCATCGCAGACTTCGCATACTCACCACCAGGTGGGGGTTTGTCCTCGCCGGCTTCTCCAAACCGCACAGACGACGAGATATTCCGGCTTCGGGCCGCAAATCTAGTTTGTCTGCGATTGTTTGGTGTTTCTCTTTTTTTTTTTTTTTTTGGAGAAGACGAATATTTGAGCGCGACAGCCGGGGCAGAATCAATCCTGAAGCTTTGCTCTCCAGCTCCAATTGCAAAACTCGTAGGGATGCCTGTCACATCCTGGGCAGAACTTTGGTTTGGGGGGTTTTCGTGATCCTGAATAGAGCGGTTAAACTAAAGGCTGAGTGGGATGAGGGGGAAGAAGGGAAGTGGCTGCTGCGTCACCGCGAATGAAGAAAGGAGATGGGAATATGTCGGACAGAGGATAATCACAAGTCCGCACTCCACGATGAGGTCGGCGGGAACATGGGAAGTACTGTGGCCCTGGTGCACACTGTCGCCGGAACTGGGCGGAGGACGACTCTTCCCCGCTGAGGCGTTCGGAGGAGGACACGTGTGATGCGGGCGCGAGGAAACATGCTACCGGCCTCGAGGACGTGGATTGACTCGTGGGATGGAAGTTGATGGAGTTTTTGATGCCGTGTTCAGTGCGGAGAAGCCATTCCGGATGGCGGAAAAAATGTCATTTGGACGGGCTGTGACGCTTACGAGCTATGTGGGGACGATCTCTGTACGCGAGGGCTGGCGGGATGGAGTATGTGGTGTTGCGCCGGTGGTTGGGGCAGGTTGTCTGGGGATTCGTGGAACGATGAAAGACAAAGTCTGCTGATTTAGCGTCTTTTCCTTTTGCAAATATTCCGATTCCTCTTGCGGAAGGTCCTAACGCGACGCCGGATGGCACCAAGCTTTCTTGGAAAAGATCTCAAGCTTCGGTTGCAAAGATCGCCGGTGTTTGCATAATCTTGGCAATGGAGGTGGCGTCTGGGGTGCGTGCGCACTCTGGGGAAGCTTGATTGGCGCCAAGTTCACGCCGTGGGCGCCGCCGAACTGCCCAAAGACTATGCGGGTTGAATTTTGGCAAATAAACGATCGGTTGCATCTATTGGTGGCTTTTGGACGTGGTGAAAGAGGAAGGACTTGTTTCCGCCAATCCTCTGCCAGGTGCCGCTGGCGATTCAGGGGCCGGAGTTTAGGACTCGAGTGAGCACATGACGCTGCTTTGCAGAAAGTGGCGGACAAACTCTTGACATTTCGTCCACCCTTCGCGGACTGCCCCCTTTTGAAAGGAAGACCAGGAGATGAGCGTCTCCGTCTTTCTCAAACGAAGGCGCGACTCGCGGACATTCGCCGCGCGGCTCTTCTGTGACACGCTTGATCTCGGACTCAAGCTCGGCGAAAAGATCTCAGGAGATCTCAGTCGCGCAAAACCTACTCTCAACCCACGGCCCGAGCCGATTTTTCTCTGGAAAAGTCCGAAGCCTGAATGAGCCGCGGACTCCTTTTTTACGGCGGGAACAGACGAAGGGAAGAGGAGATGGAGGGGTGTCTGGCCGGGGTCAGCCCGACTGCCGCCGCACCATCGCCTTACGCGGCAGTGATATGCACAAAATTTGGAAACAGTCCAGCCGTAAGGATTCTTCCAGCAAACACATGTTCAAGCATCTCCGTTTTCCGCTTGTTTGCGGAAAACCGCTCCGCTGCCGACGAATGGAAATAGCTTGCCCCATCAAAAAGCTAGTCCCGGTGCCGGCATGTTTCTGGATTGATGGCAAAACATTGGAATCATGGCCCTGCCAGTTTCATCGGCCGGATATCGGATGGCTCAATTGCGCGGGGAGGGGGTGAAGGGCTGCCGTCGTGGAGGCGCAGTGTGACTGGAGGAATCCATCCGCGGTGCAGAACTGTTCCTGCGACTTAGTGTGGAGGGCGTTCGTGTTGGTGCCGTCCCATATTGCCAAAAGGAGTGCTGGTGTTGAGCGTGGTCCCGGGTTATTGGAGAGGGCGTTGACCTCGTGGCGTCCCAGCAACTGGAAGATTACAGACACGAATGAAAGGCGCTTTACTGAGCGACAAGCCTTCTGGGCACGTCTTGTCCCGCTAAGGCATCCAATGCAGGCGGCAAGGACAGGTGCCTGGTGGTGCAGTCGGTGATTGACGACGGGGTTGGTGAGTGGCTTGATGCCAGGTGATAGACGCGTCAGCTGCCGCAAAGAGGGCGGCGGAATCTACATATGGGCGGCGGCGACTCGGGAGGCTTCTGTGCGTATAGGGCAAATGGAGCTCGTCTATGTAGTTGAAACGCCCTCTAATCTCGGCCGCCGCCAACACAGACAGCGCCCCGGCAGTGCTCCCCGTTCCACCAATCACCACCCACCACCCCAGTATACTCTCTCTTCCTCCGCTCGCCATCGTCAGCCCGCCGTCCAGCGCCCAGACCTGCCGTCGCAATCAGTTTCCGCCCTCCCGCATTTCGTTTCACACCCCCGAAATCCCGGCTCTCTCGGATCTACCGAGTCGTCACCTCCATCCTGCCCACACCATGACGCCCAGGGCATGGCGTTGCAAGGACAGGGGATTGGCACCTCATGTATATAAGTACCAAGCCGCACCAACAAGGCTTGGTTTCTCTTAGCCAGCACCCATCAGCTCCTCTCTTCTCTACTATCATCTACTCTTCAGGCATTGACTGCCTTGACCTTCGTTCCTTGCTTGCAATCCACCGACTCCAGCTCCTTCTCCAGCTCTCTCTCCCTTCCAAACTCAAAAATGGTCCAAATCAACAACGCCCTCGCGGGTATGCTTATGGGCGCTGGCGCCTTGGTCGCCGCTGCTCCTGCTGCTGCCCCGGCCCCCACTGCTGCTCCCCGTCTTGAAGACGCTCAGATCGGCAAGCGTGCCAGCTCTTGCACCTTCACCGATGCCGCGAACGCCAGCAAGTCCAAGGCCTCTTGCGCTACCATCATCCTGTCCGACATCACCGTGCCCGCCGGCGAGACCCTCGACATGACCGACCTCGAGGACAACACCTACGTCGAGTTCCAGGGCACCACCACTTTCGAGTACAAGGAGTGGGAGGGCCCCTTGGTCTCCTTCAGTGGCACTGGCATCACCATCACTGGCGCTTCTGGCCACACCATTGACGGTAACGGCGCCAAGTGGTGGGACGGTGAAGGAAGCAACGGAGGCAAGACCAAGCCTAAGGTATGTATCCTGCGAGCCCTTTCTTCAGAGCGGCAATACTGATACCCCAACGGTTCTTCTACGCCCATTCCTTGAAGCAGTCCACTATCAAGGGACTGAACGTCAAGAACACCCCGGTTCAGGGCTTTTCCATCAACGGTGCCGAGGACCTTGACGTTATTAACGTCACGATCGACAACTCAGCCGGTGATGAGACGAACAGGTACGGCCTTTTTCCTGCCTTTGAAGCTTTCCATTGGTGGCTGACACTCCTCCAACAGTGACGGTGACGCTCTTGGCCACAACACTGATGCTTTCGATGTTGGCTCCTCGACCAACGTCCTGATCAGCGGTGCCAATATCCAGAACCAGGACGACTGCCTTGCCATCAACTCTGGTGAGCCTATAAGTCATCGAAATTAGAATACTCTACTGATCAATTTGAAAGGCACTGGTATTACCTTCACTGGCGGTACCTGCTCTGGTGGCCACGGCCTCTCCATCGGCTCCGTCGGTGGCCGCTCTGACAACACCGTCAGCAACATCACCATCAGCAGCTCCACCATCAAGAACTCGCAGAACGGTGTCCGCATCAAGACCGTCTACGACGCCACGGGCAAGGTCTCCGACGTCACCTACAAGGATATGTAAGCGAAACCCCCATCCAGACTTGAGCGAAAGGAAGACTGACGCACAATCAGCACCCTGTCCGGCATCACCAAGTACGGTATCGTCATCGAGCAGGACTACGAGAACGGCTCTCCCACCGGCACCCCCACCGACGGCGTCCCGATCACCGATCTCACCGTCAGCGGCGTCAAGGGTACCGTCGAGAGCGATGCTACTGACATGTATGTCCCGGAAACGCCCTCTCGAAAATATCCAAAGAGATGAATACTGACACGCCCAACAGCTACATCCTCTGCGCTTCCGGTGCTTGCTCCGACTGGACCTGGACCGATGTCTCTGTCACCGGTGGCAAGACCAGCTCCAAGTGCTCCAACGTTCCTGACGGTGCTTCTTGCTAAGCGTCTCGCTTCCGCGATAATGAGAAGCACTCAGCAGCGGCTGACCGGCCAAGCGTTGAGGGGCTTTGAGTATTGGACGAGACAAGTGAAGAAAAAAAAAAGCATTCTAGGTTGTGAGAGGCAGGGCTTTTCTTTTCGAACCTGTAAAAACTTTGGACTATTACCTTCTCTTCTTTCCGTAGTGGAATTATTACTTCGACTGCTCAGTTCAGTAACACAAATTGCTCGTGATTCTCTTCCTCTATCTGATCTCCTCTGCCTTCAGCGGGCCCTTCCAAGAGCTTGTTGACGTGTTCTGAATACTATGAAGCTGTGTCGGTACGCGCTGGAGAAGTATCGGGACCAAGGATACATATCCAATCATGCCGCGCGCATGCTGTGCATGAGAGCGGCCCGGTCCGCATAGCGCATTCTCAACCACACGATTCGGTTGGTGAAAGGCAAACATAGCCTTCACCACTCACGATGGTGGCAGCCGCGGGGTTGATTGCACAGGTCTGGTTCCCGTCAAAAGCGCCAAACATCACGAAGCGCTTCGTGGAGCTTCGAAGAAATTGCCCAAGCAGCCAGCATCTGCGTATAAAGGGTGGTCAGCTTGGCGACGTGTCTACGTTCGCGACTCCGCCTCGCAGTCTGCACGGCGCCCATCGATCGGCAGACCCCCCGGCAGCACCTTTGCGCAGAAATTCATCTCCGCCATATACGAGCACGGAGGTCGAAACAGAAGAAACACACAGTGCGCACGTCATCGCAGTAAGCTTACCCCCAAACACAGGCGTGAACAGTGCCTTTGCATTTAGACTTCCTCCCGACACCCTTCTTCTGCCCTCCTACCCGTCCGGTAGACGCAGAGCATATCGGCAACAGAGGTGCGGCCCACATACCGTAGCGCGGGGATGACGGAGTCAATGCCGTCCACTGCCTGAAACCGTATCGCGGCAGCCATCGGCAGTCAATTTGAGTGCGCCCTGAGTAGTAAGCATGAATTTTGGTTTCATCGTCGTTCGTCGCTTTCCGTTAGCGCCAAACTCAAAGGAAACAGCTGCGCGAACTGCGAAATGATGGCGCTAGAGGCTGAGTCGCCGCGGCAAGGGTTCCCACGGGAGAAGTTTCTGTTTGCATTGATCCAGTACATGCATGTGACGCTCGCTGGTCCCCTTGATTTGATCCTTCGGGCTCCCAGGTCCCGACATGGAGGATTCTGGAAAGGACAAGCATCCCTGGTGGTTGGCTAGGTGAGCGAGGGAAGCTTCGTCTGCAACGTCTGCTTGAACGCCTTTAAGGCGAGGGCGGGCTCTGGGATCGCATTGTGTGAGTATCAAGTGTCTGTGACATGGTGTATTGTCCCGTGCTCACGGTAGGCATTACGAGTTTGGAATCCGGCCGGCAGAGGCAGCGGGAGCTGGGATGGTAGAGAGCGAGATCATGTGTGTGAGGTTGGAGAGCAAGAACGGTGGTTTAAAGTGGAAGCAACGTGGTGGCTAGCATGGGCGCCTTTGAACAAAGGCGGGAAGGAAGTCTGCCCGGTCGGAGGATGCTTGGACCGGCAACGAGGATGCCCGTAAGCAGCCCTTGTTTCGGCGACAAACTCAACACCGCTGGTACATGCCGTGGTGTCCAAAAGAGGCAAGTCGAGGAATTCAAATCCGATGAATAACGACTTCATCGGGTTTCTATGCTGGCCTCCGCCAGCTCATTCAGCGCAAAGTAAAATGACAGAACCGTCTTTTCGCTACAGAAACTTGTCTTTCCACCATCTTTTGGCACCCCGGGAGGATGAATTAGTTTCTTTTTTCAGTCACTACCTACGTGACATACCACCGCGTCATGCCCTCGCCAATTGCTCGACGGGGGAATGAAGAGGAAAATGATGGCTCGCATTATATACCTGTCCAAACTTCAAAGCATGCTTAGACATTGCCTGCCGCTTCTCTGGCCACAGCTGCCAGCTCCCACTTTGTGCGCCCGGCCCTTTGGGGGAATTTGTAAAGGGCTATCACTGGCGCCTTCCTCGAGACCTCCGTCACAACGCGCTGGATTACTTCCGCCCTCTCTCCAGCTTCGCTCATTCGCCATTGTTATTCTTCGCCCGCCCGACGCAGCCTCATCCACACACGCCATCCCGTCATCATGACCTTACCCGAAACCACGAGCAACACCATAATTACGACCCAGTGTAGCACCACATTCAAGCGAGCGGGACAAGCCATTACTACCATCACCACTTCGACCACAACCACAACCACCGTCACATGCACCGTCGCCGCTACTCCGACTACCAGAACCACGACCACGACCGTCACAACGACCGCCACCACAACCACCATCGAAACCACCACCACTATCACCGCAACACACAGCCCCCACTTACTCAATGCCTCCCTCTGACCAAATCATCTCGCGTCAAATCCTCCGCCATCCTTTCCGCTCAGCCTGTAGCAACAGCCCCGCCATCACCCGCAGCAAAGACCGCAGCACCCGCTCGCCCTGCTCCAAAAAGTGCAACAAGGCAGGCTGCCCTGCCCACACCCCCATCGGCCGCCATACCTATGCCGTCCTCGACCACGGCGGCTACTCGAGCTCTGGCAATCGCGTCGGAACTCTCTTTGCTTCCAACAAGCTGCAGCCCAGCCTCTTCTGGATCCACCTTGAACTCGCGCTCTTCTTGTCACCCTCGGCCGTCCAGAATGATGGCGGCCACTCATTCTACTCCACACAGCACATCCCGTACCTCTTTGTCGCCGGCGAGGAGTACACACGCACGTCCAGCGCCGCTGTCGCGTCGCGCAGAATTCCGGGCCGGACTGGTCTTAGTGAGCTCGTGGTACGCGGGCCCGATGACTTCTTCTCGGATGGGGTGATGGCCGGATCGGAAAGTGGGCGCGTCGACTTCATCGTTGGCTGATGTAGGTGCACGGGAGGTTGGTGTAAAAGCAGTACGGGACGATTATGTCGTACAGTTCCCTCGACGGTGGCGAGCCGCAAGAGCCTAAACCAGCAGACATTAGGGTTTTTTTTTTATGGAATGGTTTTGGTGGGGGGTTGCGACCAGGCGGAAGTACAAGAGCACTGGTGTGCATTAAGGGTTGGGTGATATCTGTAGGCTTCAGGGCCAAAGATGTCCGAACGCTTTTAGGGGTGTCTTCTGGTGTTCTAGATTGCAAGAGGAATGGCACTCTTGCCTTTAACTTGTTGCACTGCTTCCAGTTCATCAAGCTATGTTATCCGCATCAGGGCTTCTATACACCTCAAAGCTGGCTCCAGTGGGAAAGCTCCGAGGGCCTGGTAGAGGTAGCTTGAGGCAACCATGGGATACAGGAGCCTGGTGTTGTGATCTTGGCTATCCAATGTTGATAGCCCATTACCAATCGCATTGCTTCATTTTTTCGTCACAGGCTGGTGAAGCGAGGTTTCAAGCAGGAGCGGTGGGAACGGATGTGAGGCGACAGTGCAGGGGCTCTCGCGTATTGCTACGTTCGACATTGACTGTTTGCCGCGTAAGCACTGAAGAACTTGTTGGATGACTTCTGCCAGCTTTCGCACATGAGTAACTTCATACTCTCTCGGTCCTTGGCTCTTTGTCGATCAGGCCGGGTCCATTTTGGTTACTCCGGAAGTCGGAGTCGGAAAGCTCCCGTGATTGTGTAAGCAACATTCTCCTCGTTTGCCTACGCCACACAGCGGCCATGCCTTCTGCGCTCTCGCTTATGATCGCTTTATACTGATTTTTTTTCCCCCGCGCATATTTCTAATTTGACCGACGAGTGTTCTACTTTGCTGTTTCACCGATCGGCGCTGACATGGGTGCGGGGAACTTGACCTCAAAGCGGCTTAGAGAAGGATGCTCCCTCCGGGAATAACGCTAGACTCTTCCATTTCAAGATAGCAAAAGGAATGCTGTAAGGCACGGCTAATCACTTATTGTACTGGGGCGGCCCAATTGGTCGATCACTGTTCGGAGACACTCGTCCGTGTCATTAACCGTTGAATGGGGAAGCTTCGGGAGAGACTTAACCGCGTAGCAAGAGCAACTCCCGATGAATATCTTGCGGTTCTTTCATCGTTTGCTCTGATTTTCTATATGATCATGCACTTGCAAGAATCGCAGAGAGACGCGTGTGTGCATGGAAAGAGTTTATATTACGCTAAGACAGAACGCAAACAAGGTGTTTCGAGGATGAGAATCGTAGCTTCGGATATTCATTGCTGGTGCTTCCTATCCGCCAGTTAGTGCCCATCTCCCGGTAACCTGACCGAGTGACATTGATTATGCAGATTCCGCCATCATTTATGCCAAGAACGGCTTTCAAGCCGCGACACGAATCACCACACCTAAAATTAAGCGGGCCGATTATGATCTTGGACGTACTTGGAGAATGTGATCGGGGTAGAGCCGAATACAGTAACATGTGCACGTATAGTGACCGGAATTTTTCCGCACTGCATACTTCGATCCGAGTACGATTAAGAGCATGAGATTCAGGGGCCACTGGGAGACTACCGATGATTTCCCCGATAGTGGACGGAGCTGGCTTGACATGAGGTATAAGAGATAGGTTTGAAGAGACGTTTCTCAAGCTGCAAGGGATATCTGTAGACTGACCACGACCTTGAGGAACACTGTCCCTCTTCATCAAACAGCCATGTTTGCACTCAATCCCGCCGTCGCGGCTGCCACAGCCCTTTCTCTGCTCTCCTCCATCAGTCACGCCCAGATTCTCCCCATCGATCAGTTCTTCAACCTCACCACCTTTCCGAACGAACAGAGCGAGAACGTCACCCGCTACCTCAACGAAGCTGCCGACCTCGCCACAGACAGGCTCATCTACCAGTACTTCCAAGACCAGTGCATCACGCAGCAGCTCTACCCAAAGCTCTTCTCCTTCCCCCCCGGCTTCGTCGAGCCCTTCTCCCCTTTCGAAAACCTCTTCTTCGTCGGCCACAGCTTCGTCTCCGCCTGGGCGTACGTCCCTCTCCACGCACCTCTCCTCCCCCTCATCCCATCACACAGTGCTGACCCGCCACCACGGCACCCAGCTACAACACCACCGCCGGCCTCGTCCTCATCGACGCGCTCGACAACCCCTCCGAAATCGATGCCATCCTGCTCCCCGCCCTCGCCAAGTTCGGCTTCCAGGGCGCCGACATCAAGCACGTCATCATCACCCACGAGCACGTCGACCACTACGGCGGCGCCAAATACCTGCAAGACAGCTTCGGGCCCACCATCTACGCCTCGCGCGCGGCGTGGGACGCCCTCGCCGCGCTCGGGCCGGCGG